>VYZW01050219.1:116078-130444 GCA_013401315.1 Balaeniceps rex
TCTAACCGCACCCCCAAAGTAAATCCAGATGGAGCTAGTGATATCTGCTCTTAATTTCAATGAATGTTGAATTCACTCGAGTTAGCTGGACAAGCTGTCAGCTTGTGTCAGTCATTCCAGCTCCCTGGAGAGTGAAGTTCAGCTCTCAAGAGGTAGCTGAAAAACTTTCTGACAAACCATTCTTCTTTCGGAAAAGAAATATAGCTTATAAGTAACTATGCCATGGCACTGGGCCGATTGTAAATTGTTTTATTTTGTTCGGACGCTTACNATGCTTGAAATTAGGATGCGAGTTGTGGATTGGAAATGACCTGCACCAAACTGCATACAAGCAAGCTTACTAGCTTAGTGGGGAAACTGTTCCAGCTGAGCCAAACATTCATTAAGCTGAATCCTCAATTTAATTTGTGGTGTACTGACAGGCCATTCAGCTTCATCATACTGTTGGCTTGCCTGTGAACTGTGACGAGTCCAAAGACGGTTAGAGAATACTGACCTCCAAAGGTGTTAAGCATACAGGTCTGCAAACTAGGCTCCTGCAAGTATTGCAGGAAATGAAAATGGTGTGTTGTGCAAGATGATAGAGCTTGGTTTGGAACGGTTCTGGGTTTTTTGAATTATCATGGTTTTTTACACCATCAGAATTAAACAAAGTAACATCTTATTCATGCAATGTGATGCGCATGAACCGTGAAGGGTTAATCTAGTCTTATGGGTGTGACTGCGTTAGGATGCAGGAGACCTTAACTTTGCTCTGCTCTGCTCTGCATTGCTGTGTCGCGTGGAGTTGTTTCTGCTGCTTTGCTCTTCCTTGGGGTTGTCTCTGTCTGTAAGGTAATTAGGAGGGATGTCCAGCACAAATAGTGCCTACTAGTGGTTGGGGCCTCTGGATGTTTCCAAACAACAGATAATAATCACTAGGCGTAGGTTTAGTAAACACTCTTTGAAATCATTCCCTGCTTTTTCCGAATGAGCATGTGCAGGATCATAAACTTCCCAGGCCTTCTCAGTTCTCAGATTAAGTACTTAGTTTTTGCAGTCTTCAGATCGGTGCCTACTAAATTGCATTCAAAATAGGTTGGAGTGCTGCACACTAAAACTTCCCCAGGATGTTAGGTGAATAAAAATGGAGAAATGTTTTTGTTTGTTGGTTTTGGGTGTTTCCGCCCCCATAACTAGGGCTGTATGCCTTAATATGTTTTATTTTGGAGTAAATGGTGCCAGATTGATTTTCTGTCAAATGTCATTAACCTATAATTACAAGAGGCCTGATCTGCTACCTAACCCAAACAGCCAGGATTGTCAGGATGTTTTCCTACTCCTAAGTGGAAAATGAGTGGGTCAGTGCCCACTGACTCCTTCCATTGTGCTTGTCATGCCCAGTCCTCACTTCAGCCAGTTCTTTTCATATAAAAACACCTTAAGAACCCTGTCACGTGAAATCTGTTTCAAATCCACAAGTATAAGGGAAAATTTGAATTTTCTTAAATGAGAGGCGATTTTTTCCCCAGAGCTTTCCAAATTGTCCAAATTCTGCTCCCACTGAAATTAGTGGGGGTCTTTCTTCAGTGGGAACAGGACTGAACAAGCCATAATGCTATGGCAAATTCTACCATAAGCATTTTGAACTGGGAGTGTGTGTATTCAATAATAATGTCACAAAATGGCTGAAAAATACAGCTATACTGAATCTGTGCAGATGGCCTGCTCCGACATTTGCTGGAGCTGTGACTGATTTTTTTTTTTTTTTTCTTCTTTCCAATGGCATATGTGCCAAAACATCCCACCACACAGAAGTCAGCAGTCTGCAGTGAGTCACTAATCCCCTTGTATGCAAAAATGAGCAACAGGCATAGTCATTATTTCTGCCTTGTGCTGTGCAGAAATGCTCACTTATACACTAGGCATTTCACTAAAGCTTTCATTTTGGGAAGGCAAGGAGAGGAATGCATAGTGTGCTTTTATTTGGGAAAGGGATTGTCTGCAATTTTTTTGTCTGTGGCCTCTAGGACTAGAAATAAAGCATCAGCTTAAAATGGATGCTTCTTTGTGGCATTCCTCTTGGTCTTAGCTCGGGGGTTTTTTTGGCTCAGTTCAAAGCATTCAGCTGCCTGGAGATTGAATGCCGTAATGTTCCAAAGATCATGACCTAAAAATACAGCATCTTCCTTCTGAGAGATGCAGAAATGCACAGACAAATCTGTTTGTCCTGGTTTTCTTACAATCATGTTGAAGTGTTCTCTATTTGATCAGGCCCTTTAAAATAGGGAACTTTGTGAGCGCAGAGGGGGCGTATGCCCAGAAACGTGGAGGAGATGCAGTTATGGTGGGTTCATTTTCTTGCCTGCTGCTTCCCCGAGCAGCTGCCGTTGGCTGTAGCGAGTATTCCCGGGATGAAATCCCTACCGCCCTCAGTGAGCACAATGGACAAGCCAGGGATTAGCAGGTGGTTAAATCAAATCCTGTGGCAACTGCTGACGTGCTAGGGAAAGGGAGAGCCGTGTAGAATATTTCCAATAGGGAATGATGAGCAGGAGAAAAGGACTTACTTTACCCTTGCAAGATGGCTGTATAACAATAGCGAGTAAGCTAACATTAAAAGGCTTTTTCAGCTTTCCATCGGAAATCACATCCAAGATCAGCAAGCCTTTTAGGTGAGTTAGTTTTTTCGGTCATGGATTTTCTCTGGATTGAATGTTGACAAAGTGGCATTTGTCTCAGAGCACTTGCGTGCTGTCCCCACGAAACAGGAGTAGCCCAGCCAGCCCTCCTGTAAACTCCTGCATGGGTGAGTGTGTCTAAACTGTGCCGCTGGGGCACCTGCTAGTGAGAGCCTGAAAAGAGGTATTAACTCTATCCCAGCCAAAACCAGCACATGATCTCAGGAATGCCTCCTTGTTCAGCCTTCCTTACATGCAGATGTCCCTCTGGTCCGGACTATATTTTGCTTTCTCCATATTGGCTTAGTTCAGTTAGTTTCTAGTAAAAGAAAAGCTCTGGTTTTCATACCTGCATATGCCATGCAAAGATCCTGTATTTGGCAGTTCATAGGCTTAGGCCTTAATCTAAAGGCAGGATGGGATGCGGCCATTTTCAAAGAACCACCAGAGAGTCTATTCAGTAATTTACTAGACAATTTGTATGTGTGTTACAGTGATTGTAATTTGGCTTTTCACAGAGGACAGCGAGCATATCCCCTAGTTCACTCTTAAGTAGTTCAGGCAGGGAGTGTGGATGAAGCTGCTCATGGAGTCAGAAGTTATATTCTCAGGTCCAAGTATGACACGTTGACCTATTTAGCTATTAGCTCATATTCTCTTTCACTGCATTCGTGGCCAAAGGATATTCAGTGTCAATAGGTACTGTCTCACAGGAATAACAGCTAAAAGGGTAGGAAATCAGAAGTTTCCTTATGAAAAGGCAGCTTCTCTTTTGACCCCACTGAAGTCAATGTCCTTGGATTTTCCATTTGGGAACAAAATTTTACATGCAAGTGGCATGTGCCTTGGAGTACCCTACATGTCGCAGGTACAAGCTTATGACAGAGGTGCCTTGGACAGTAGAAAAGAGATGAAAGACATGGGTTTTCTTCTTCATGCAATGCTTGTCATCTTTTTGTGAGTTTTTCATCTCAGTTATTCTGCTTGGAGTTGCTGGCACTGGCTGACAGTCTATGATACTGATTGAAATGGTGTATAGGGTGCAGGTTGAGCTGTAGAAATGGAGACTTCTGTGATACTATGTAACATGTTGCTTATTCCAAGCACCTGCAAAAATCACTAATTTGCTAATTTACAAAAAATAATAAAAATGTCATAAGAATCATCTAGTTATGTACCTCTGCCTCTGCCATCTTGTGGATCTGTTGTGGGAAGACTTGTCTCTGTTGATGTGGCTGAAGTGTTTGACTGTAGTCTTCAGAAAAGCTCAGTTTTTTCACTTAGGCTTTCCCTCAACCTGCCTGAGCTTTTTCATTCCTTGTTTTGCATTTTTATTGCACTGACACTAGACTGCTTATCCAACTCTGTGATACTCACGAAGCTATTGTAAAATTTGCAGAATGACACTTGAATCAGTCTGAGTGAATATGGCCTCTTCTATTGAACTTTCTGATATTTTCTATACAAGTTCTAGTGAAGCTATTCAGATTCAAGCTGATGTTGCCTAAGCTAGTGTCTCACTTGGACTTTATTTGGTTTGTTGTTTGACTTCTAGATTTTTGGGAGATGATTAATCTTTTCCCAAAGTTTTGATTTCTTCAGTAGTAAAAAACAAGCAGCAGTGAGCCACAAAGCCAACATGTACAAAATGTTAAGGTTTCTATGCCTGTTTCTGGCTGGATTTTAGCTTTCTGTCAGTAATTTTCAGTACTGTTCACACAGCCTAGTGTCTATGAATTATTTTCCACTCGTAAGACTAGATCCTTCTTCCATGTGCTACACACACTTTTCTTCTTTCCCTGCGTATAGAGAGTCAGTGATGGCAAATTGCAGATGTGTGATGTAGACTTGCCTTGATCACGTGTTACTACATGGTTGCAGTTGTGTCTCAGTAGCCAATGTGTGCATCTGGTTCCTTTTAAGGAGGAGTGGAGGAGGCTGGTATTTGTGGTGGGCAGAATCCTGTTCCAAGTCAGCTGCAGATGGGAGGGACACCCTCTTGTTAGGCTATAAGCCGTCTTGTCACCTGCAGCATATCTTATTGCTGTTTTGGCAAGTCTGTTCTTAGCTAGCCTGAAGACTTGCTTGCCTGCTGTATCTTTGGAAATAAGATTTTAAAGTGCAGTTTCTGGAAAGTAACTCCATAAAGATGGCTTTGCAGTGTAGAGATGCGTATGTTGTATCTTTGGTCTGTTATATTGCTGCTGTATCACTGTGTACTCCATTAATGAGACAAAGGATGGCTTCTTGATGACCTCTGCTACTGGCATACTTTGTGGTCTGATGTCACGTAAGATATCTTCTGACTACTATTAGCAAAGACTCTGCTATCAAAGTAGGAATGATACCATGAGCTGGGCATAATCTCACCTTCCTCTCCTGGGAGCTTTTACTTCTGCACTCAGTATAAACTAATTTCTGGTCACTAAAAAGGCAAACGTAACTCTTGCATCCTGTGGTGGGTTGGCCCTGGCTGGTAGGTAAGCCCCCACCCTGTCACTCGCTCACCCTCCCCCAGTGGAATGGGGGAGAGGATTGGAAGGACAAAAGCAAGAAAAAAGCCTCATACATCAAGATAAAGACAGTTTAATAAACGAAGGGGGCTGGGGAGAAACAAGTGATGCAAAATCCAGCACTCACCACCAACAAACTGATGCCCAGCCAGTCCCTGAGCAATGACAACTTTGGAAAAAACTCTCCCCCCAGTTTTATTGCTGAGCATGACATTACATGGTATGAAATACCTCTTGGTCAGTGTGGGTCAGCTGTCCCACCTATGTCCCCTGCCAACCTCTTGCGCACCCTCAGCCTACTTGCTGGGGTGGCAGAGTGAGAAAGAGAGATCTTGATGCTCTGTAGACACTGTTCAGCAGTAAGTAAAACATTGGTGTGTTACCAACACTGTTTTGGTCACCGCACTAAAACACAGCACCATCCAGGCTGCTATGGGTAGAGTTATTCTAGCGAAACCCAGTACACATCCAAAAGAGAGCACATCTTTAAAGAAACAAGCAAGCGAAATCCTTGTTTTATTGTATGGCTAAGCTTTCCTAAGGTCATCTTTCTCAAATGCTTTGTATGCACTTAAGCATTGGGAGCTGATGGGTTGAAGTACAGCCTGCTGAAAGCCTCCAGAGTCTATTCTGGCAGAAGGTCAGGTTTTGTGCTTCGCCATGAAGTGGCATCCTGTATTAGTGGAAGGGGAGGTTGTATAGTACATACTGTGACTGTTGTACTCTTTTTAAAACTGCTAATTAAAAGTATGTATTATTAATGTTGTCTGTAGGTTCATTCCAGTCTCAGAAAAAGAACTTATTCCACAAAATTGTCAGCAAATGTAAGCACAGGAAGGAGAAGCTTAATGTTCCGGACACAGGTACTGGTGCATTACTTAGTTAAGGTTTTGGGCCGCCTTTGCTCTGAATTCAGTCTCGGGGAAATGCTTCTAGACAGAGGCTACTCAGCTCTCTAGTCTTTGATTGCTTTGGTCCTTTATTTCCCTGTCTGCTTTGATTCCATTAGCTCCTGGTTCCAGTTGATCATATTACCTTATTCCAGTATGATGCTGTTCTGGTTTTAATTGGCATCTCACTTAATTACAGTTTCCCTGCTCCAGACGCTGTGCAGCAGAGCTGACAAAGCAAGGGCAATTCTGCAGTTGGCCCTGAACTCTTTATCTTCCACAGCTCATAGCTCTTTAGTCCTTTGGTTCCTCTTCTGTCCATTCCTTGTATATCAGAGACCATATTATTTGTCCCTTTGCCGGAGCATTTATCCATGTCGCTATCTCCTCTCCCTGTGATTTCCCGCTGTCTAGAACTTTGCAGACTGCAGCTGGTCAAGATGTAAGAGCTTGTTTCTGCACCAGCTCTCAGAAATACTAACCTAAACTAACCCTCCCTCTGTAGAAATCTTAATGAGCTTTCTGTTTGCCTCAGGTTGAAGATAACTTCAACAGTTTTTTTAAGTTATGTCCTGGACTTGGTCTGCCCGCTGTGCTGCTGGTAGCTCTCCAAAGTTGTCTTTTTGTTACAGTATTGTGGTCCTGCATACCTACATACTCAAACTCTGAGGGGCATTTTCAAGTGTACAGTATGTGCAGGATTATAGCTTAGCCTGCTTCCCTGGGCCCTTTTTTTTTTTTTCTTCCCCTTTTGTAGTCATGGTTGCTCACACTATCCAAATCCAGGCTGTTCCTTAGCCCTTCTACAGTGGAGTTCTCTCCCATATCGTCCCTGTGGTGTAGAAGAGCCTCTCTGGTTCTTCTTACTTAGGTAGCCCCATGAATTTCTTCCATTTTTTTTCTCCCCATCCATATCTGTCTCTTTTTAAGATAATAAAATTACTGTCCCCATCTCCAGTTCCCCCAGCTACCCTTACGCTTAATATCTTTCCCTAAGGCTTGGCCATGTCATCTTCTCTCCTTTCCCGATGCTGTATTCTGTGCCTCTATGGTGCACATGCACTATTTTCCCACACAGGCTCTGCCAGCTCTGCTGCATTCAACAGTGCAAATATTTTGAAATTACTTGCTCTGTTACGTTGTATTTGTACAACAAACATGTTGTGGGAGTCGCTCATGAGAAGTAACTATCTTGCTTCCATGCTGGTGTGAAAATGGCATCATACATTAACATAGCTTTTATTGGGTGGGTGCCATTCAGATTTTTTTCCCTGAATTATTAATAGACCATGTAGACAAATTAGTAGGAAAAATGGGTGTTTAAATTCCCCTATGGGAAAAGAAACAGAAAGCATTTCATACATGGTAGCATAAAAAATACAAATACCTTAAAATCTGCAGATATAAAATGTGTCAAAACCTCCATGTGATTAAAAGAAACCAGCCTGTTTTGATATAAAGTGAAGTGTGTACTATGATCAAAGATTCAAGCCTGGTGAGTGTCGAGTACCCTGGCCTCATTCCAGCATAACACAGAGGCATGTCCTTGGAAGTTAAGCATGTGAATAATGTCATCATGTCTAAACATTGAAGACGTGTCTGTGCATTTGCTGGAGTAGGGCCAGTTTGCTAAGTTCCTCCCAAGACTGAAGCAAAGACGTGAGGAACTTACCAGTCTTAACACAGCCCACGTAGAAATCATCAAAGGAAAGACAGTGGATATATGTATTGGTGGGGAGCTGCATTTTCTCTGAGTTACAAAGGGGAAAAAATCTGGGGTCTTGCCTACTCTTAAGTGTACCATGTAGTGACACTGAAAGCAAAGCGTTGATCAGCAAAGTGCAGTGTGGGTATGGCCTTGGCAGGCAGTGTACAGCCTCGCCATCATGTGCTGCCTACGTAACTTGGTCTTTTCATGAGTTCCTAGGCGGCGGGGCACTAAACTCTTTGACTCCACTGTCCCATATTCTGCAGCATTCAGGCTGGGAATCCCAGCATCATCATTGCAATTCAAACATACAAGGATTTAGTGAATCGAACACTAAATTAAAGTGTCAACTCCTTTTTGTGGTTAGTCTATACTTGTGGTGAGTCACAAGCCTATAATGTGTGGTTTTGGTTTTTATGGAGTTAATTTTGCTGGAGGAAGGAGCTTGAATATTCTTCTAGCTGGAGAGGAGACACTTGGAAGGGTTGCTGTCAGCAGAGGTCATACTGGATTCATGTTTTGTCATCTTGAAAAGTGTGCGTGCCTGTGTGCATCTGTGTTTTGAACGAAGAAAAGTAAGTGCAGAAAAGACAAATTTTGACGTGATTGCATTGTGTTGTCTGGGTCTGTCTCTGGTTTGAGTATCTGAGTGAATTTTGACTCCATGTGACCACATCGTACACAGCATCACCAGTGCAAATCACCATATTACAAGTTTGCAGGTGTTTATAGAGATAGATACAGCCCAGTAAAATGCCAGTGGACATGCCACAATCCCTGCTCCTCCTAGCAGAGAGCACACAGTAATGCAACTGAATAGGTTAGGAGAGATGTCACTGCCTTAGGAAGGCTGACAGAAGCACAGCTGGACCCATCCCTGTCTGGGGAGGTTGAACACTCAGCTGAGAGATTTGTTTTCTGCCACACTGTCAAGGCTTTCTGGTGGGAAGCAATACTTTAAGTAACAAGGGGTAAGTCACAATCGTTGACTCCTTGCAGGTACATTTAGAGAGCTGTGCTCAGGGCTATTGCATGGTTTGTGTAACAACCAGATGCAATGCTGGCCTTTGCACCAGAAGGGGAGAAGAGGAGATGAACGTACACACTAGTCTCAAGAGCAGCTGATGTGTGAAGGAGCCTCGTCTCCTGTGGCTGGTAGAGCTAACTGCCTGCTACTGATCCTCCATCAGCTCTCCCACATGCACATCAGTCTGTACAGCCTTACCACATACGTTTGAGAAAGACCAGAAAGTGCAGAAAATTAGCAGAATGACCTTCCCCACCCTCCCCCCCCGCCGCTGAGAAGGCCCTGTTGTGTGGGGCCTGCAGCCCAGAAGGAGCCAGCAGTCTGTGCCACTGTGCATTTGGCATCCATCCAGGCTGGAAGAGAGCGCTGGGTCAGCATAGGCTTGTGCAGCAGAGTTTCCTATCCAGGCAGCTGTTCGTACACCTGGCTTGACCATCTGCTGCTTTGTCAGCTGGTGTCTCCCTGCTTGTTAGTCCCCAGCCCTTGCTGCAGCTCCCTGTGCCACCTGACCCCACGAGCAGTATTGCAGCATCATCCTGTTGTCAGAAGAGCTGGAATTCCCACCAGGGTATAGGTCAGAGTGTGCTTGGTGTCACTTCCTTGGTGAAGTGGTTCTCCAGGCACTGGTGACTTGCTCTGCCTTGGTAGGCTTCCCCTTTTTAACTTTGTAAAGACCACTAAAGCATTACAGCCCAGCTTTCCTTCTTGATACCAGCGTGCTTAGACCCACAGAGCATTCATTCTCCACTAAATGTGGTTAAGCTTCTGCAGCTCGCTCTCGTAACAGATAGGCATTGCTGGAGAAATTTTTTTTAAATCTGTGTCTTGCTGGGATTCAGTCTGAAAAGCTTGTCCTCTTCTGTGGTGTGCTGAGTCAGTCCAATTGACTTCATTTTTCTTGTTCACAAAGATGGGTGGGAAATGAGACTACGTGTACTCTGCATGCCTGCAGAATAGGGTAAACTGTCCACACTAACTTTTAACAAATCTAGCTCAGGAAACCATCTGGCACAGAGCTCTAGATGTTTTTCTCTCAAAGTCGTTTCTGTCACTGTGGTGTAAGCATGCCAAAAGGCCCACATCTTCATATCATGTGCTCAACTCTTCTTGCAAAAATAGCCCTGTAGTTCTGCGTGCAGAAAGCTAACCGTGTAAATACCTGTTTGCAGGACTGCACAGTAGCTGCAGAACCTCATTTCATTTCTAGACAGCATTCTCCTAAAAATTAGCTGAGCTCTACATGGGACAGCTCTTGAACTGTCTGGAAAAAGAAGGGATGTGAAATGGATTAAATAAATCATTAAATACAGGGAATTAAACTTGTTTAGCCCTGTCCTTTCTGCACAGCAAAATGAAGTCCTGGTTTGGAGCATCCATACGGATGTACCTTTGCAAGTTGAAGCAGTGGCATGCTGTTCCTCTTGAAGGAGGTGCAGGAGGACCCCTATTAGCACCGAGCTTAGCTATAAGGTTGTCGAAGCATGGACTCCTTTCTCCTCTGGAGTTCAGTGCAAAGGGTCTTGTGAGTGAAGCCTTTGTGTGATTTCCTCCAAGTTAGGTTTTATGTCTGCTTGAATAATAAACTGTAAAGAAGTCAATGAAAATGATTGCTTATCCCAATGTCCACTAAGACTGCTAGAGAAGAAAAAAGCAGCTCTTCCCTTTGACACACACCCTCCACCCACACACACACACACAAAAATACTCATTCATTGTTCACCTTTAATCCTTCCTTCTTCAAAACTGTATGGCAGCAATGTTGTGAAGTGATAAAGAGCTTACTTTACAGCTAAAGGAGGGAAAAAAGTAGAGGACTATCCAGTCTCATTTCAAGGAATGAAAAACCTTAAAACACGGAGAGGGAATATACTTGCTGCATCCTGAGTTTGTCAGCCACCTTCTGCTATTAGTCAAACACGCCAACATTGTATACTCCTTCTTATGTCTTTAATAACTACTGCCTCTTTTTATTTTACCTTTCAAGGTTTTTTCTTATCTTTAATTTCTTGAGCTTTTTGACACATACAGTATGAGAAAGAAAACAAATGTAAAAGGGAACTGTCTACTGTATTGACCAATCAGGTTAATTTCTAGTGACCTGACATGGCTTGTAATATACAACACATCTTATTAAAAACATGCCAGATCAGGTTTCTTTCTATTGTATGTTGTTTATTGTTTGAAATCATGTCTTAATATTTTTATTAAATAAAAAGTTACTTGTATTATTAAGATTAAAGCCATTATAAACTCAATCAAACTAGAATTAAACAGCACGGTCAAAGTACTACCTAATTAGAGCAAATCCCCAAATCAGAATTAACAAAGTGTTAGACTACAACCAAACCATTACATTAATACATAATCAACACTTATGAATTCCCAAATAAGAAATCTAGAGAGAAAACTGCCCATTTAATTATACATTCCAATTAAGATTTTGGTCTCAGTCAGCGCAGTAAGCTTATCTGAACATCTTACTATTAGCCCAACTGAGTTACTTGAGAGTCAGATTTGCAGTCACTGGTGCTTCTACTTAATTGGACTGTTATGGGCAAGATCTTTTCTTGTGATTTCTCTTGCTCTCTTCACAAAAAGTAAGTTTTACAGCATACCTCTGCTCTGGAAAGGTTAGCGTCTATAGCTAAACGCTGAGAAAAGCTAATTGAAGCTGTGTGCTTTTTTTCAAAATAAAGAGCATGCACAAGTCCAGAGATGTTTTACAAGAGAAGATATGAAGGTGAATTAAGAACATAAACAAATTAAGGTTTGAAACATTTCCAAATGTTTTGACACATATGTACTAGATCTGATTGTATTCTTACGCCATAAAACGTTAAAAGGTCCCTTCCCACTTAAAAGAGCAAAGGGCAACAACTAACAAGATAAAATGTGTTACAGCTATTCTCTTCACCCAGTCCACATCCTCACACAGTTAACAGTTACAGAAGCTAGCAAAAGACAGAGGTTATATTAGCCATAGCTTTGAATGGGAAGCTCATTAAATCTAGAAAACAAACAATAAATAAACAGTAAATACACACTAAAATGAAAGAGGGCAAAGTCTGTGCAGACTGCTTGGCTATTGTGCATGGTTTGTGGGGTTGGGTGCTCCTGCGTGACACAATGAGTCTCGGTGTAGGAGGTTCATCTTGTTCAGTGCTGAGCCCTTCTGAAAGAGCAGTGTTTGCACTCCAGCTTGAGTTTTGGATGTGTAATTTTTGCTGGTCCTACCACCCAGAAAATGAACAAATGGGTCTTAAACGTATCTTTAAAATGGGAAGAAAGATTGAAAGAAATTGTGGGGAAGAGAAAGCTAACTGTAGACACAGTAACAGTTCTGAAATACATAAAGGACTGTTGCAAAGAGAGGGGGTATAACCTGACAGGTAGTAAAGAAAATAACAAGTTGAAAATGCAGCAAGGGAGATGAGGTGCATGCACTAGGAAAAAATATGAAATCATTCAGGATGGCAGTGCACTGGGAAAAAATACCCCAAGGACTTGGTGCAGGTGCCATGAGTGCTCCCAGTTTCAAAACAGGTTAGACAGGCATCTGTAAGAAATGACTTGGGCATTCCCCTTGCTACCTGTAGTCTCTTTCTAACCCTAGCTTACAGTGAGTGCAGATGGGGTAGGCCTCATAATACTTTTATCGAAGGAGGAAAAAAGATGTCGCAGATTGAATTTATGGACTAGTGATACCCTATGGTATTAGTAGTATGGCTTTTTAAATCAATGAAAATTACAAACGACTGACGACTACACGCTGATCTCAGACTTTGGAAGCTGAAATACATTTCGTGATTGCTGTCTGACCAATTTCTTCATGGACAAGATTGAAGTGACTGTTTAGTCAGGTGAAAATTTGTGATCGTGTTCCAGTTCAGGGCAGAGAGCTACCTCAAGACGCCAACATTGGTACTGTTGAGAAAGGTTCAAACTGTTCCTTTGTCACTCTCTGACTTTATGTAGGCAGTATTTCTGTCATGGTATCCCGTGCTTGCTTGCTTTTTTTAGCATTCTTGTCTTCAACTGTGATCCAGCTCTGCTTTTGTATTTGCTGCCTTTTGGGTGTTTTTTGAGGCCTGTTGTTCTGTAAAAGGCAGTATTTCCCTCTGCTCAGAGGAGACGAGGTAGAGTGACTATAGAGGGAAGACTGGGGGTTAGTCAGGAATTCCTGAATTCTGCTTGTGAGTCTGTCTGTGAGCTAAGATAAGCTTACGTGAGGACCATTATTGTTCCTTAAATACATTTTGTCTCTCAGCTACTTGCTGGCATCTTCTGTTGCAGAGTGTTTTATACAGACTGATACCCTGCTCCCACTGAAGTGCTACTGCCCGTCTCACAGTTTTCTTTGCAAATATTAGAAACTTGAACCTTCTGGGATATCTTTAAGAACTGATGCTACTATCCCCCTGCAAATAACTGCAGCATTCAGATCATATCTTGCTGTGGGTTATGCTCTGAGTACCTTTGAGGGAAGGCTTTATGCAGATAGATGCAAAATGGTAAATGAGCATAGCTAGTAGCTGAATGTGTAAAACTGCATTTTTATCCTCTTTCAGCCATATTCTCAGAAGACAGAAATTCCAGTGAGTCTGCCTGGAAGAATAAAATTTCTATATCTGCCCTAAACACTCCAGAGCCAGCAATGATGCATGAGCCTTTAGTTGGCAGCCAGAAAAGGAAAGCAAGGAAAACTAAGATCACACATCTTGTCCGAACAGCAGATGGTCGAGTGTCACCAGCAGGAGGGACACTGGGTAAGGAAATCGGAGTTTAAATTTTGTTAAAACTGAATGGTTGGAGAAGGTTTGGGAGTACAAGCAACCTATTAGGGAAGTATTTTTCAGTTAGCTTTGTTTCATACCTACTTAGAAAGGTAATTCTTTAAAATACAGGTATCAATCAACTAGGAAATCAGTGAGTCCATAATGGCAGCTTCTTTTGTTTGAATGCCCAAATCCGTCTTCTCTCCCTGGATATTTCTCTCTTAAGAACTGAGAGCTGATGTAGAGAGTAACGGAAGACTGTTACCTTTCATAATTTGTTTGCAGTCCAGCAAAGAAATTACACTGCACCTAGTTATAGGATGTAAAAATGAATTCCATAATATGACAATCAATGCTATAGTCGTTGCAGGAGTCCTCTGCAGTTAGGATAATCTTTGAGGGCTTCTGTATCTAAAACGTACACAAAAACTCTCTTGCCTGACCTAAAAGATCAAACTCAGTTGAATGCAAAATCAGTAAACTGCTTCATAAACCTTAGTACTGTGCTTCTGCCAATAGCTTGGGTCAGAAGAGGTTGCAGCATGAATCGGATTACACTTGCAAAATCCAAGTCCTAAAGGTAAAGATTCTGTTAACACCAGACTAGTCAGTATATTGATGGGCTGCTGTGAATTTAAGGGCTAGATTTGCAAGCTTAAATTTCTTTCATTGTAGAGGAGAAGCCGAAAGAGCTGCCACAAAGTACTCTTCAAAAAACATCAAGTGCAGAAGCAGATTGCAACAGTGAATGCTCCAGAAATGCAGAGACAGAAGAAAATCATAGTATTACATC
>VYZW01050221.1:0-47082 GCA_013401315.1 Balaeniceps rex
TCTTAAAGGTCTTTTTCAACCAAACGATTCTATGATTCTTGTTCCTTTCGTGCCTGAAAAATTTAGAGCTCTCTGTTTCTCCAATCTTCTTTTCTCCCTTCAGCTTTGCTTTGCAGTCTTCTACATTGTACTCAGTGTTGTTCTTCAAACTTCTGATCCTTCTTTTGTAATTACATCTGATGCCTCCACTCACCCAAGCCTTTCTGAAGTTGTTTTGGGAGGTTGAATTTTCTTGATGGTTAAAAAACAACAGTAGAGACATCAGCAAGCAATTCTTTTAAATGTGTGGTTACCTAATTCAAAGATACAGTGCAATTTTCAGGTAGAAACTTGAATATATTCTGTATAGAATGACATTGTCCTTCTCATGTTTATTGCAGTTCCATGCACCTAGTACTTTCACAAAAGCTCTTGGCTGGCGCTTCTGAAGCCAAGAGAATAAGGATTTACCAAGAAGTACCTCTCGAAAATAGACAAACTACAAAACTAATGGGATAAAAATAAATAAATCTGTTTTTCAAGTATCAATATACACACAAAAGATATGGTGACTTAATTTTAGGCCTACTATTTGTTAAGAAAATACTACATAACTCTATTCTTTTTGAACTAGTGTCTTTATTAAACAAGTGACATGTGGGTATCTGGAGCAAAATGATTTGAGAAAGTCACTGTCTGAAGCATGTGCTAAAGAGACTGCCATGATACAATAACTTAAACAGCACTAAGTAATGGGAGTAGAAACTTTCTTAGTGATAAAGAGCTGAAAGGATTTAAGACTTTTTCCAAATCCCAAACCAGGCTTTTTTTTCTTTTTCAACATTGACTTGGTAAAACAGGGATTTTTTTTTTTTTTTCCCAATATGACTGATTCCCCCCTGCCCTGACTGCAGCCACCCCTCCAGCACCACTCCGAGCACCCCTTCTGCTGTGCACAGCCTCGGGCATCCAGGCTTCTGCACGCCTCACCTTGAGGTTGCTCTTGAGGACGAAGTTGTATAGAACACTGTTACCACTCCTTCAAATTCAATTCCAAAGGACACCTAAACCTCCCCTTAATTTCCATGTGGTGTTGCTTTACAGAGAGCTTTATTAGCCTGCCAGGGATTACAAACTGGAGCTCAAGTTAACACAACTCGCCAGCTGTTAATATATTTACACCGCATGATTCAAACATTAGTTGGTGGTGTAGCAGCTTTTGCACAAGCTAAATTAATTCAGTAGTAATTAATACACGCAGGGATGTCTCAGGTTAACTCAGCAACAAAAACAGAGCCCACAGTACAATTTACATAAACGTGCTTCAGGCAAGGAAACAAGTAAAACTCTTCCTTGTGGGTAGATGAGCAAGGCTTCTTTTCCCATGGAGGTGATGTTCTGGCCTTGAAAATACCACTGAGATGGTTAGGGGACATGTTAAGGGGATATGTCTGCTTTTCCCTTTGGAGAAGGTGGAAGGACTGACTTGCGGCAAGAAGGGAGGGAGCTCTCTTTCGGACCGAGCCTGACCCATGGCGCACTGCCTGCCTAGCGAGCCTGCACACGGGCAGCCAGCAAAGCTGAATCAGGGCAAACAGCCTCTACATGATTGCGTAGGGAATCACAGAAAAACAGGATGAATGCAAACCTCTGTTGTTTTGAACATGTAAATAAGGGTCTTCTATATGCCCTGCTTCACCCTCCTTGGGCTCCTTGTGCAGTAAATGCTGCCAGAGAAAAGACTGAAGTCTTGAGAACTGCCTTCTCTAGGCACGCCAGACCCTTAACCAACACCAGGTAGAGGCATTTCACTTTCCAGTGAATACAGTCTTGACCAGCATTAATACTGTAACAAGCCATATTTTCCCTCCTGATTGCATATGTAATTAAATATTCTCTCTCACTTTCTGTTTAATGATGGTGACTCCAAAGAATTCAAAGAGCTATTTTGGTTGTAATATTTTCTAATTGTTTCCCTTGGGAAATGGAAAGACTTTAACTAGATGTTGAATCACAGCTTCATCACTACTTTGAGGTAGATAATATGCAACTTCAGATGTACCACAATTAGTCCCTGCATTTAATACTTCCTTTTCACTTTTTGCCATTAATATAATTTTCATGCAGCCTAGTTAAGTGCTGTAGCCTGCATTTATTCCATCACTGGTGAGCTATTGAACAAACCAGTACAACAGACCAACATAACTTGTCTTTTCTATAGAATTACAGCTTATTGCTGATTTAATTGCAAAATAGCTGGACTTGTTGATGGGTTAAAGACCATTCCAGGTCCGGGAATGCTGGGATCAAGACATCCAACAGGGCAAGATTGTTATTGCACAAGGGCTGTTAACTTTGCTCACGTTTTTAAAGTTACCCCTTGCTTTTTCTCAAACTTGACTTTCAATATAGCAGACTTATGTTGGGTTACTACTTATATCACTTATCCAGACGAAGCTGAAAGCATGAATAAGTAACAGACACTACCTTGCTTTCTTCACTGCACAAATGACAAAAAAGCCTGCCACATTTACAGAAACCAAAACCACATTTATCTCTGTGATAGTCTGTCACAAAGTAAAAACCACTTCATTTTACCCCCCAAAACGCGAGGTAATTACTTTGCTAGCTTAGACAGATTGTCTCTTCTATCCTTTTGTCTTTATGGCATCAGCTTTTAGCCAGGTAGCAATCTTTTTAGCTTATTAAATAGTAATGGATGTATAAAAGCTCAATAGTTCAGGACAGCTTCTTGGTGAACCGCCTGTATCAGAAGTGCAGGTGAGGGGAATGGAGCAGCCTTGATCAATACAATGAAGGTGCCCATCAAAAGCACCCATCCTGTAGGCCCTTGGTTTTCTGTGACTTGTGGACCATGCTCTACTTAGGTTCAGTCCTGTGGGAGTATTTTGTAAAAACTCCTATTAAGGTGGGATACTTAGGACTTTGGACATGAGTTTAATTTTAATCTGTGTTCTGCATCTTCAGAGGATAATGGGATAAAGACAGTCCCGAGATCTGTCACTTTAGGGCCTTTTATGCATAGTAAATGCGCTGCATGACAGAAGAGACATACAAAGAAGACAGGAGGCGGCCACTGCACGTGGCAAATGCTGACAGAAACCCTTGCGCTGCTGGCATAAGGATGCAACGCAAACATGCACACTAAGACCGCACCAGCCAACCACCCCAGGCTTGTTGGATCCCACTGACATCTTCTTAGATGTGATTAGGCAGCAGCCTAGACCTGCATTTTCAACTGACATATCATGAAACCAACATTCACAAGAGGCTTAGTTCTAAAATCCAGCTGAAAACTCCTTAAAAGCAAATTTGAAGACCTTCACTCATATAAAGCAATAACAAATATTTCAGACTTGCAGAAGCTGAGGATTAACTAAGCCTAACACTGGTGCAGTGCAACTCTGGCATGTTATCAACCTCCAAAACAAGGAGGGCTGCATATCCATCCACCCAACACTGAATTATACCTTAAGTAAACAATCAGACCTACAGCAAATTTCTTCTCCCCAAATAACTGCATTGCTATCAAAGGGTCCTCAGGACTTGCAAAACAAGATAGAAACAAACTGCAAAGCCAATAAGGTACAACTAACACCCTCCTACGACTAGCTCATGAAATCTCAGAGCAAAGGGTGGAGAATGTTTTGCCTAAGCAAAGAAATCTGGAAATTCATTCATCAATTCTGACAATTCTGGTAGCCAGCAAAGGTGGGCAATCTGAATCTTATCACGTATTTATGTTAGCGACTTTGGACAGTATAACTGGTTTGAGCGTAGGACATACTTTTGTGGGTGACACATTAACAGAAACCAAATCACCTCTCAGTCTTAGACAAGGACTCTCTTAGAAACACGCTGTGTTTTTCCTCACTGACATTAGTACATCTCAGTCTTCTCAGAACAGAATTCTTCAGTAAAACATACCACTAATATATAGCTAATGCTAGAACACATTTCAAAACTAGTCATATTTGCAAATAAACACAATTTGTGAATTTAGCTAGCATTAAGAAATATTTCACCCAAGTTATTTCATTATGCCACTACTAACGTCCTATTAATAAATATCCTGGCAAGGTTACTTTCTTTTATTTCTAAACTTTAGTCCATGCTGGTATAAGGTGCAGAAGTGCCATGCACATACAATTTGTACTTTTCTCAGGAAACAGTGGCACAGGATAGGATATTACACAGTCAGGAATATTTATCTCGATATATCTTTCAATAGAAATCAAAGCATACAAGAACCAGAATCACAATGCCATCAGCTTCAGCATCTGGATTTGATACAATAAGTCAGTGTGAAAACTCAACAGGAAAACTCACACCACTCACCCCGTTTATTGTGCATGCAGGTTCTCTGCTGAAGTTTCCCCGTCCTTATGACAGTCATAGGATCATAGAATGCTTTGGGTTGGAAGGGACCTTTAGAGGTCATCTAGTCCAACCCCCCTGCAGTAAGCAGGGACATCTGCAACTAGATCAGGTTGCTCAGAGCCCTGTCCAACCTGACCTTGAATGTTTCCAGGGATGGGGCCTCCACCACCTCTCTGGGAAACCTGTTCCAGTGTTTAACCACCCTCACTGTAACAAATTTCTTCCTTATATCTAGCCTAAATCTACCCTCCTTTAGTTTAAAACCATTACCCCTTGTCCTGTCACAACAGGCCTTGCTAAAAAGACTATCCCCATCTTTCCTATAGGCCCCCTTTAAGGTCTCCCCACAGCCTTCTCTTCTCCAGGCTGAACAGCCCCAACTCTCTCAGCCTGTCCTCGTAGGAGAGGTGCTCCAGCCCTCCGATCATTTTTGTGGCCCTCTTCTGGACCCGCTCCAACAGGTCCATGTCCTTCTTGTGCTGAGGGCTCCAGAGCTGGACGCAGTACTCCAGGTGAGGTCTCACCAGAGCAGAGTGGAGGGGCAGAATCACCTCCCTCGACCTGCTGGCCATGCTTCTTTTGATGCAGCCCAGGATACNTGGTGTCATCTGCAAACTTGCTGAGGGTGCACTCGATCTCGCTGTCTGTGTTGTTGATGAAAATATTAAACAGCACTGGTCCCAGTACGGACCCCTGAGGAACACCACTTGTCACTGATCTCCATTTGGACATCGAGCCATTGACCACTACCCTCTGGATGTGACCATCCAACCAGTTCCTTATCCACCGAACAGTCCACTCATCATTTTTATATGAGTTGACCAGCACTTTTTACCACACTTCAGAAACAGAGCTGTAGCAGAGGCAGCAGTAGCCATGGCATGCCCACAGTAGAGCTGCAAATGGCAACCACAGCTCTGCTAAAGACATTTCTGTTCTTCATCCCTTCTCCCCCCAGTCCACCACTCCTTTCTGGCCATGGGTATCTCTGCAGCAAGGCTCTGCAGAGCACCGCCCAGCTCCAGAGGTCTAACACAAGGGCACTGCGTGGGGACAGCCTTGGGCTCCGGCACTCAGCATGAACGTTATTTTTATGTAGCTTCTTCTCTGTAATTATAAAAATGTCAGCTCAAAATTGCATGGCAGAATTTCAATTCATTTTTAGTTCTGTGGAAGATGATGGTGGCTTTTTAAAAGTTCACTTGATATCAAAACAGCCTAGAAAGAGCAAATGTAATTAAAATCTTCCAGGAACATCGTGGTTGATTAAAAGTTTAATCACCAGCAGCCAGTGAAGGAAACTGCAGATACCACCTCCACTGCCATCAGAAAACAACTCAGCTGCTCCCGGCACATATAGCCAGCTCCTGATTTGATCACGTCTGTATTTTTACAGGTTACTTATCATTGCTATAAGCATATGGAGGTTTCACCATCTGCCTGTAAGGACATCATAGAGCACAAGAAATGTGATATGCCTAACTTCAAATGTTTATTTATGTATTTCCACAGAATTCCTCATCAGGTGTTTGTGCTGAAAACAATGTTTTCAACTCATATAGAAACTTCACGCCATAGGTGATGCTGACTGAGATACAAGTTTGCAGCCAGTCAGCAAGAGACTTGTGTGTTACGTAGGTATTACAAACCTCTCCAGCTCCTTTTTCATAATAAAGATTGCAAGGTGACTGCATGGGCCTCAGGATCATTATTGTTTTCAAGTTATGTAGAAACGTTCCTAGTAAAGAAGTAGCTTGATGAAGCCAGAAGTAAAACATTTGTTATGCTTTTTCCATTCTTAAAAAAGAAAGGCAAACACAACTAGTCATTGCACCACTCAAGCTTCAGTAAACAAAAACCAAGCTCTATGTGTAGTACCTGAAGGAAACAGAGGGAGATCAAGATCATGTCAGATTTTATCATCCAACTGTTATAAAAACATAGGTTTCATTTTTTTCCCCGATTTTTATGTGGGCTTGCAGATTGTGAGCACTGTCTTACAGTATCTGAAAGTCACTAAGGATAAAACAAGTTTTCAGTTGACTTTATGTCCTGAATGACTAAGACCGACTGAATGACAAAAGCAAAAGAATAATTTTTAAGCAGAGTTACATCTGTGTTTGCACACAGAAAGTTTCGCAATTGGTAATTTCACTATTAGCATGTTCTTTTTAAAAAAAATATTTTCTTTTAACTTGCTACTTATACACATTTTAAAAAAATCCAAATTAATTCCACCCCTCCCCTTTTTTTTTTATTAATCAGAAGCCTCTATTTTCAAAGTAGCATATTTAAAGCATTTCATCATGGCATGATCATAGTCCCACGGTAGTGGTAAACTTTATCAGCCGTTTGCCACTTATGCTTCTATATATCAGATTAGAGTAGATTTGCAGGCACTTCAGTGAACACAGCCTATAAACCAGTGGGAAAAGTAACCTTAAAGCAAGAAAGGGAAAGAAATTTGAATTTTGACGGTCACCAGCAGCAAATGCAAATTCTTATTAGGTCCTACTGGGGCTGAGTTAGGTATCTGTAATGCTGTTGGTCTTCGTATTAATAAAATCAATCAAATGTTTTAATAAGCATAGTTATCATGCACTGATTACTGATAGCGAGCAATAACACTCGCTCTGACATTGACTCCATGTCAATCAGAAGAAAGTTTGTTACCTTGAGGATGCAAGGGAGGAAGGATTGGAAATAGGAAAAATACACTCTATTGTTTTCAGGGAAAAAATCCCAGGGCCATTCTGAGTGTAACACTACTTATGGGTAACAGGAGACATTGCTTGTGGGAGAGTATCTACTGCAATTCTGCAGCCTTTGGTCCATGTTACAGAGATCCTATAGCCACACAGAGAACTTAATGGTAATTAAATCTGAATTTGCCCTTTAGCTGTGGATGATTGTTTCTGTAGAACTGCAGGAAAGAGAAGTGTTTATTTAAAAACAATTTCCTAATGAAAAAAACATCAATAACTGGTAGTACTCTTCGCAATAAACTATTCAACTAGTGTTGCTTTTTGACAGACTAGGAGTCACAAACTTTGCATGCAACCTTGCCTTAAACACCAAAGCCAACACCCCACAATTTGCAACCTAGTTGGGTATCGTCACCCTTTACCAGATACGAAACTTGACAAAGATGCCAAATAGAGAAGAACAAAACAAATGCCTGCCCTTGGTGTGCTCCTTGCACTGGGATAGGCCAAGCCACTGTTTAAAAGGAGTTAATGCCTTGCTCAGAAAAGGGCATTTTCAGACACAGCTCCCAGAATTACAGTGGCCTTTTTCATGACCAAAACACACAGAAATAGAGTATTTGATCTGCAGCGAGACATCCAGTGACAGCATTTCTACCTCCAAGCTTTCTTCTCCCCTCTTCAGAGTTGGATGTGATAATCTTCCTTTAGAAAGACTAACTTTCTCTTTTTTTTTCCTAAAATGAATCAGTTCTTAGTAGATATTCCACTCATTTTTCTAATGGTCATTGATGCCTTTTAAATTTCTCTCTCTTCATTGGTGTTCCAATGTCTTCCAACTTAGTATCATCTACAAATTTCATTAACATCCTGTTTAACACATCTTCCCAATCAGCAATGAATTTGAACCAAGTCCTGCTATTGATTCTGGCAGCTCTCCACCAGAAGCCTTCCCCACGTCAATGCACTGCCTTTGTGTGAAAGCTTTCAGCCAGCTGTTGGTCCACATGGCTGCAGTCCTATTCAAACCAACCAGGACTTTTCTTTTATCATAAAATGGAAATCTGAATGAGGAAATATCAACTGAGTTACTAAAATCCAAATATATCACATTAGGTGCATTCTCTTAATCCACTGAAGCAGTTACAGCCATAATTAAGTAAAAGTAAATTGGTCAAGACCTTTTATAGATAAAACCTCAACAAAGAGCACTGAGGAGCCATTAAAGCAGGTGTCTGAAGAGAGGAAATATTTTAAAAATGCAGTGCAATCCAGCTAAACTACTTCAATAGCAATCACATAATCAGCTATGCTAGACTAATTACCATTTAAAATAAAGAAATAAGAGGGAGACAAATATTATTAGTTAGACCACTATATGAAGACCCAGGGTGGATCTGGGAGAGCTGTTCCTCTGGTCCAAGCAGTGGGCATGGCAGCCTCAGTAGAAACAGCTACTAGACAGGCTTTAGTGGTGGAAAGCCCAGGTCAAGTAACCTCCCAACTCATTACTTGTATATAAAACCAAGATTTGGAGCCATTTGTCATTGTCTAGAAAATCACTGTTTGACACTGAACACCTCATTTAATTTCTTCAGGACTATGTTTGCATCCCAGCCATTTAATATGTTACAGATTTTGATGCTTAGTGGTGGGGTTCACCCTCTTTATTTGTGTGTGACACGCAGGCTGCGAGTTCACCAGGAAAGGATACAAGCAGGGATCAAAACCAGCGTAGGCATGGCCCAGCACAAATGCACCAAACTAAGGTCTGAAAATCTAGCATCATTTGCACAACATGCACAAAAGCATACTTTCTGCTAGAAATACGTAGCCACAGTTCCTGAGCTGCACTGCTGGAAGAGCACAGCACGGAGGTGACAGCCAGAGGGAGCGTGGCTCTGGGGACCATTAGCTCCAAAGGTCTTGCTTACAGCTGGCTTTACCTATCCTCATGATGCTGCGATTGATTTCTGGAAGTGCAATATGACCACAAGTCTTAAGGGACTTCCAGTGGCTCCTTATGATTGGGCATCCATGTTTCATAAACGCCCTGAAATATTTAACAAAAATTTTCCAAAACATGGGAATTCCCAGAACATGAAGTCAAAACACCAAACCAGCAGTTTTATGAACCTCACAGCCAAAAGACACTGCAAAGGGAAACCTACTTCTGCCACATAGAAAGTCCCTTACTTGGGGCACTAACTTTGAACTCCCTCAAGCTCTGCGTTGCCCCATTGTGCAACAGGCACTTAATAAGTGGTGTTATTTTATAACTTCCTGCTTATTTTCAGCATGCCTTGCTCTAACGTGGTCTGCTTTCACTCAGAGCTAGCACTTTGGGAAAACACTAGAAGCACTGAATACTAATCATCACACAATATCTAAAGATAAGTAGTATCCAGGCTGCCAAGATATGCTAACAAGTACTGATTTTGCATCAGCTTCCTCAGAAGTCGGACTTAAGTTTTGAAATACATCACTATGTATCCCACACTGGTATTAGCAGAGTCTTAAAACCATCAGCCTTCAGGGAAGACTTATAGCCAGTTGCTTGTATTAATCAGTTTAGGACCTGACTTAGGTGCAATCCAGGCTTCTATTATTTAGTACTGACATATGCTGAGTTGAAATTTTTCTAACGTTTCTGCCTGATTCATAAGGACTCTAACAAGAATATTAAATATGAGCCATTAAATTTATTTTGACTTGACTAGGTTGTCTTAATTATTAAGAATTCTATTTAGATTAATACAAGGAAATCTCTTGACATATATTGCCTTGCAGCACTGAAAAGATTATGGGAAATGACTGCGTAAGAAGGGTTCTCTTTGAAGTACAATATTTGGGTAGAGACAGCTTGAGCAATGCCTGTTAGGCAAGCTTCATGTTCCACTGCTCAGGAGTGTATTAAAACCACAAGGCTCAAGTACCTAACATGTTGCAAGTTCAACCACCCGCAAAATGACAGCCTTGCCATCGTGCTGCCAGTCTAGCAATGCCTTTTTCTCTGCTGTACACACTGCGTAACGTTGGCCCGGTG
Organism: Balaeniceps rex; assembly: GCA_013401315.1. Lineage (NCBI taxonomy): Eukaryota > Metazoa > Chordata > Aves > Pelecaniformes > Balaenicipitidae > Balaeniceps > Balaeniceps rex. The sequence continues at coordinate 10,132 of VYZW01050221.1, forward strand.
AGGAAGGATGGGTGGTTTCCCCGCATATGACAGTTCTAACACTGCTTCCCAGAAGGGACCCCAGGAAGCATTACTGCGGTCCTTGCTGTGGACACCCTTTATCTTCCCCCTCATTGCTCCCACACATGTTTTCAGCAGACAGCTGCTCAAAGGAACCACTTTCCTCTTAACCCAGTAGCTACGAATGGATCGCAGTCCCCTGCACCTCGCCTCGCCTCACGAGCCTTGCATCAGAAGAACAAATGGGTTTTCATGGGTACTCTGAAAATAAGTAAGCCAAGATACTTTCACAGACAGAAGGAAGCAAATTTCAGATAGGAAGTCCCTCAAAAAGAAGCACTCTCTGACAACTAGCTCAGGTCATAGGCATTTAGGAGTCTACTGCCAGTAAGAAGCTCAGAGACTATTTGCATCTACAGAAATGCAAAAGTGGAGATAATTTATTTCCCAACAAAATAATTCCAAAATCCTGTTGAAAACTTTATGATATTTTAAATCAAGAATGAAAAATGCCCTCTGGGCCAGCTGGTATTTTTGTCTGAAAGCAGCTTCAGCGGAGAAGTTCCACTGATGTTCTTCATGAAGTTTAAACTGGATGCAGAATACAAATGGTTCGCAGGTCTTTTTCTAAACCCACTTAATGTCACAAATTTTGCCCAATAAGATATATTAAAGATTCCTCACTGTACTGTGAACATTAACCTCTGTTGCTAGGCTCTAAGCATCTCATTTGTATTCTCTTCCCAAGTCACATAGGATCTTTTAGCCAAAGTTACAGGAGATGTGTTACTTCTACAAAGCAGCCCTCACTAGAGGAGACACGGTACCACTCTGTTTGAGTTTGGACTATGCAGACTTGAACATCAGGCGCACAAAGAATCAATGTGGTACCTCTTTCTCTGTCTCATTTTCAATGTCTTTCTCTCCATTCCAAGACAGACTCCTAAACTCACCTCAGCCAAAAGAATTACCTACCTTAGATTACAAAATAAGACAAAAAACCCAGCAAACATGGTTCTCTTGCACACACACACACTAACCATTTGTCACCCACCTCCGTGCAATATGACTGGCAGGATCTCATGGAAGGACCTTTTCTTTTTTCGAAGTTGTTTTTTCCTCCTGTTTTTTCTACAGTCTTTCTGAATTTCTGTTTCACTTTCAATTAACCTATTTTCCAGTTTCCCCCATCTAAATCTCTCCCTGAAACCTCACCTGCTGTGTTCTTCCTCTCTTTCCATTGCCCTCACTTCTCCTGCTGATATCTCAGTATGGACTTCTTTCCCTACCCAGGTTTTAATCTAATTTTTCTTTCTTCACACAGAAAACATCCTGCCCCCCAAAACTCATTCTTTCTAGGGCAAGAGAGGATTTCTTACCTTGATATGTTCTCTTCCTCACTTCGATCAGTATCTGCTACTTTATTTCCATCTGCACATCTCACCTACAAGCTCTGACTCTGTTCTTTGCTTTGAATTCTGACAGTAGGTTCCGGCTGGTGGGTGAGCCAGGGTTGTTTGAAAGGCCTCTAGGAGCTCAGAAGGAGTCTCTACATTGCAGAGGACCACAGCAGGGTCCCTCCTCCCAGCAAGGAGGTGGTAGCTGCCAGCTGCCTCTTACTGAGTCCGTTCTGCTGCCAGAGCCACAGCTGGTGAACTGCTGCCTTTAGACTCAGTGCTTCACCTGAAGGTAATTTAATCCAAAGACTCTCCCTGGTCTCTGAATTGAGGATCTCCTTGGTTCTCTCTCTTCCCTTTCCAAGTACTGGGATCACAGTCAGCTGTGACTTAAGCACTCAATTAACCTTGTAGGAATTTCTTGCTAGGCTAAATCTGGTAACCAAAGCCATTAATAAAATTATCCTTTCCAATACTCACATTAAAGTTTACAGATAAAATTAATCATCATATCAAAGGCATCAATTACAGATTTTAAGAAAGTATCAAAATAACTCAGATATTACATTAGCTTGAAAAGGGCCCAGCAGTAATAACTGATCTGACAGGAATATAAATTTTGGCACTGACAGAGGTAGTAAACTAACAGAGTCTGGCTGTTCACTCCTTACCAGCATAGCTGGTCCTTTCTTCGTAGCAAGTTATATGCCACACTCAATCTGTGCTACTGTTCCTGACTGCCTCCTTGTCCTCCCAGGTTTGGGAACGGTCTGCAAGAGGACGTGCTCCCTGCAAGGATGGAGGCAAGGCTGGTTGGCCTCCTGTACCCCTGGTCCCCCTCCTTGCCTTTCTTAAACATGACTGTAATAATAACAACCTTTCCTCAGCCATCCACAGCCTTCCCTAGTTGCCATGTTTCTTTATAGAGGATAGACAACTGCCTCAATCACTTTGACTAACATTGTCCATACCCTCCAGCAGATCCCATTGGGTCGAATACAACCATCTTCATCACATAGTCCCCAGCCTGTGCTTCCGTGGCTGCCTCTCTCCCTCCCACCTCCAGTGGTACACAGGAGTGGCTGGGAGGAGGCAAAACAAGCATTGGGAACTACGGTCTTTTCGGTATCATCTGCTGCTGGGTGTCTCCACCAGCCATCAGAGCCACCAGCACACACAGATTTCTGAACACTGTTTGCAGAAAGCCTCACCTGGTTGGTGAGGTGGCCTGCACAGGCCCCACCACAACAGCAGCCCCCCCCCCCCCCGCCCCATCAGGGCAGGCTCCCTCCTCTGACTGGCACCAGGGACCTCCATGGGCTCATCACGAGCTTCATACTGGGCCTCTGCACAGTGCGGGAGATGCACTTTCTTCTTCATCATAACACATTTCTTTCTGCAGTACAACTATTACAGCCCCTTAATGGAAGTAATCAATATTAAACCCAATTAACTTCTTCAATAATTCAGCCTCTTGCCATTTATTAACTTAACAGTGGACTGTATATATTAATAATATTAAGGGTTACCAGGTGTAAAACCTATTCATATTGTTAAGTGTGCCCACAGTTAGAGCATCAAGTATGCTCCCTGAGCATGTCAGGTGAGCTGAACTCTCCATTGCAGTTCTTAGAGCCCCAGCACATCCAAAACACCAGAAACACAATTCCCTCGAAGTACCACGACATTTGTTGGTTACCGGAGATAAACATCTAAAACCATTCAACACACCTTTCCCATTTCTTCCCTGCTCTGCTACCCCGGTCAAGGGTTTCTTAGATGTTAATTAGAATGCTGATCTTCAGTTGCACAGGTGGAACATCTTCTCTGTCTGTGTGTTTTAACAGTTTTTCATCTACAGCAGAAAGAGGCTGGCACTCTGTCTACAAGACATCACTGTTTTTACACTGCTCCAGGGATAAAAGCACTGAACCCAAAGCACACAAAATCCAACAGTCATTGAAAAAGTACACCACAAAAGCTTCAGAAAGTATCAAGAAGTTGTAGTGTGCAGCAAAGATGCTTTTCAAAAGCACACACCTCACTGCTGAAATCATGTGTATGAGGCAGAGGCTTGGAAAACTATCAATATTTCTTTCCAAAAGCCGTACATACTTGAAAATCAAAATATTAACATGGGAAAATTCTTTCCCCTGAGCCAAGCTCAAGGCATGTGAATCAACTACAAAGAGCTGTTTCATGTTTTAGGCAGGCAGTGGAGGGGTAGCTGAACACATTCTCTTCTATCTGGTTTTACTTTTCTCTAATTAAACACTTCAGATGTGCACAGAGATGGCAGTTGGCTCCCATGCCAAAGCAGGCTCTGTGTGGCTCTGGGGTATTTATATTATTATTCCAAGGCAGCATTCTCAAATCATAGTTTTCAGATTACTTTTTCCATTTCTTACAAAGTCTCGGTCTCCCCAGAAATAAAAAATTTCCATGGAAACACACACCCATGAGATACACTTGACAGCTTCTCAGCTGGTATATAAGGCACTTGGCTGCTGTAGCCCTTCTCTGCAGAACAGAATCACTGGTTTGGTCATTACTGGTTCTTTTCTTCTTCCTATCATTTATGCTTCTAATGAATTTGGACTAATTACACAATTGGGTCAGCTTATATTTCAGCCTTCCATAGACATTATACTAAATAGCTACTAAAAAAAAAAGCTAAGACTTATTTCTTAGAAACACTTTCTCGAGTTGTTTTTTTGAGATCTGTACTTGTGATTTTACTATGCTTGCTTCATAGGGTAGATTTGTTCCTTTCATTTTGCTTTAAAGCTGTGAGATGACAGGATATGTGGTTTGACAATGCAAATCCCCCTCCTCTGCCTGCATTTTGCTCTGACTGGCTGCAGCCTGTTACAGGATGGAGAAGCACATGCATTGCCTGCGCAACCTTCCTCCTCACTTCCTCCTCGCAGAGACAGAAATCAAGAGGGAAAGATGAGAAGAGAGAAACAGAAGAGCTTCAACTCAGAAGACCGTGTTTCTGCAAGAACATGCAACAGCTCTCACAGGCCCGACCTCACCCCCCCTTTTTGAGCAAAAGCCCGGTTGACCGGACAGACTCAAACTTATTGCAATTAAACTGTTTCCTTCTCTAGGTTTTGTTTCCAAAATGAATACCTTTAATTAGAAAGGGAAAAACAGTCCAAAGGCCTTCCACCATCTCCTTCCTACGGCAGGTATCCTGACAGCACACCCCCAGCCAGGCAGCCCCCTGTCTCCGCAGGCTTCCCAGGGCACCTTCCCACAAACTCTGCCATTGATTTTTCTCAACCTGTGATATGCTTACAACCTGAGGGGCTTTCCAAAGCAATACGATCATATCCCCCCCAAAAGGGATCTCCAAACCACAAATAGCAGCTCTGAAAAATACTTAGCCACTTCTGAGTCTAAAAAACAGTAGCTCAGTGCAGCAAAAGTAAAACTTAGAGGGAAATGTGTCACCCTCGGAAGTCATACTTGGATTTTTCCAACTATATCAGAAGAATAGGATTTTTTTAAAAGAAATAAAATTTATAGGCCAATAAAAAAGAAAAAGCACCATCAGGCAAAGAAGTAGTTCCTAATTCAGATTAACGTCATGTCGCATGCGCATTAAGTATCCTGACATGTAAATAAATGCTGTACTAGAGTGAGCATTCGAGGGGCAGGACACAGGATGCCCATTCTGCCGCCTTCTTTATAATGATCTCAGCATGAAATACTTTCCTCTGAACTATTTCTGTTTTGTCTCAACCTGGAAAGGCTTTTCTTCTGAAGGCAGGATAAACCTTTTATTAAATCTATATAATCTGACTGTATAAGATTATATAGCAAGTAACATTTTTTTGTAAAGGTTACCCACGAAAGCGGAGTTTCTGATTAACCGTGTTATAGGGTTCAGATGACCCTAAATTATTACTGTTGCATTTAAAGAGGGCATTTAATATCAAAAGAAAAGACCTCTCTTATTTTACTGATGAGTAACAATATTTTCTCATCTGTTGAAAAGTTGCTAAAGATGATGTTTTCATTGAGTGGAGTGATGTGAGGTCACAGCCTTAATCAATTTTAAGGGAGAAGACCCAAACTGATTCAAATTTTTCTTTTTTTCATAAGTGAAATTCGCAGAGTTCAGTGAAATGTTATGATCAAAAAAAGCTGAAATTTACCAACATAGGTAATCTGAAAAAGGCAGCAATTGTTTTCAACCAGTTAGTCATTACTATACAGAGAAATAAGGCATTTAACTCAAGTGTCTGATGTGAAAACGTTTCTGGAACTATTTTTTTTTTTTTGGCCTATCACATTTGAGAACTGAAGAGAGATTCTATGAGGAAAAAATTTTGAATAACTTTTTTTTTTTTTTTAACAGGCATAGGCGCATCTTTAATAGTCTCTGTGGTTACTGAATACAAGTCTCGCCAAGGAAATTCCTCCCAGAAGCAGCAGAGGCTTATGCTGGGCCACAGGAGGCAGGAGGGGACTCACCTGCCATCATTCCAGGACCCTTTTAAGTTTTTGTTTTCCCTCCAGCCTCCCCCTCGCACAGCCAGGCAGCTCTGCCCGCCGACTGCAGGGGAGAGCTGAGCCAAGATTTGCACACTTCTTCCACAGGTCCTGCCAGGGGCTTAATTTTCTCTGCTTTATATGCCATGGGTTGCAGTGAGTGCTGTGCTGGCAGGAGATGATGCTATTCCCAGGTTCCCTGCCTGAGGCTACGGCAGAGTCTCTATGGAGGCACTCACTTGTCGCCTCTCCTCCACCACTGCCGGTCTCAAACCCGTCAGTCAAGCTGCCACTCAGACCCAGCAGGACTCAAATGTCACCACGAGTTCACGCACGCAAAGCCACCCAGACCCAGTTAACACATCACATTGCCCTCTCACAACATTTGAAATCCTGGAAAAGACAAGGTCTGGGGGACACCATCCTCAGCTTGCAAAACACATAGTTCCCTCCACTCTTTCCAGCAATGTGCAGAGTTAACGTGCTCCAAACATGCTTTGGACAGATGCAATATCTGCAGCAGTTAGGTTAGCTGCAAGTGTGTATCCCACTGATCTAGGACATCCACAGACAGCAAGAGACGCTTGAGTCCCTACAAAGCAGATATGCACTTTGATATGATTCATTGTAGGCAGACCCCATCCCATGCACCATTATGTTCTAGACTATATTTCTTTCTGTCTCATAGGATGGGAAATCCAGCTGATTTGGGGCCCTCCTGCAAGAAAGCAATTCTCTGCCGTGCCCTCTGAAATCGGATACCTCCTCTCCATTTCTTTCCTCTGCGTTTCGTTCCCAGCTAGCATAAGCAATTCCGGCGGAAGGAGTTTCTGAAGACTTTACCTTCTGCCCTTCTCAGCATACCATGAGGGAAGGCTGCCAGTCCCCCTGAGTGCTGAGGCTCCCACTTACTGCCAACAAACACAAGAGATGAATGTCTACATTACTATGGAGTATTGCAGACAGCGAGTGCCAAGACTGCTCTGCCTCCGCTACCCTAGAAATATCCCCCAGGGCAGAGACTATGGAGGTGCAACTTTCAATTCCACAAATCACCATGAAGTTGCCCATTTAGTTTTCTTCTTGGGATTAGAGCTGGAAAACAATTGTGAGAGAAAAATTGCAGGTGTCAAAATTCTTCCTGCCTGCTCTATTCTTCTTTCTCGTTGCAGGGGATGCCCTGTTGAAATTATCCTGATATTGCTATGAATGCAGAGCTGGAAAGCAGAGCACTCTGTGCCAAGAGCCACTGAGTTTTGCAGGGGTACATCCTCAGGGAACTACATGCAGGACACCTCTCCCTGCCATCAGCGTGCCTAAAGCAGGCTGTGCAAACAAGGTTAACTGCCCTCCCTTTCCCTCTCCCTCTGAAAGAAGGCTTGCCAATATAATCAATTAACCCTTTTCTAAAAGTAAAGAAACAACTCCTGCCTTACTGATAAGTAAAATGTGGTGGTGCAGGTTTGTTAGCATTTAGAAGCAAACACGGGCAATCAAAGCAATCGGGGTTAGCGATGGGACTGACACCAAGAGCAGGGGCCATGACAAGGCAAATGGGCAACTTTTCTGCCAAGGGTCCAGCCAAGGTCTTCAGGGGAACACGTACAAACGCATACGGTAACTGCAAACCACCAAAGAGCGCACATTCTCCATGCAACATATATTCACACGATAATGGAATTTGCAAAATTCTTCCTTATTTTGAGGATTTTTAAGAAAGAAGCAGAGCTGGTAGGACATACATGGAAGCGCAGAGATACGCATCTTCATTAACACCTCCAGGGGAGACAGGAGAAACTCTAATTCAGAGCAGCAGTTCAGGTAGGTAGCAGCAAAAGGCATCATATATGGGAGCTGCAAGTGATAGGACTGTTACTTCAACTTTCCGCTTCTCTGGCTCTCGGATTTGGTGAAGGGAGAAGTTAAATAAAAAACCCACAACAACAACAATGAAAACACAACCCACAAACATTCACTTTGGTATACAAAAAAGGTCCTACTTTTATGCTGTCATATCCCTTCAGGCTTCTAATCCTGCCATTGACATTAGAATCTGAAATGGTGGAGCTGGATTCTTGGCTGCACTTTCAGAATCAAAACAGCTCTAGGAATTTACTGTCATTACAGCCGGTGGGGTGAGCTAGCAGAGAGTGATGTCTGATGGCTGGCTGTGCCTCCTCTTCATTAGGAGCCATAGAAAGGAGCTTGCCCTAAGCAAAGGCGAGTGGCAGTCAAGCACTGACTTTGCATAGGACAAACAGAATTTGTATTTCCCATGGGTGAGCAATAAAAGGCCAGAGAGATGTCTGAGTTAATCATGTCTGAAATTCAAATGACATACTAATACTAGACTTTAAATAAAATTTTCAATTAATGTCTAAATATACAGTGGATTTTACAATGAAATTAAGCTACTGCAAAAACATGTTCCTGTCAGCTGAGCTCTTTTTCTGCTCACAAATATATATGCAGCATTATTGACGATATAGCACACTCACAGATTTATGACGTCATCTACTATTTTTCTGACTGCTGAACACCTTGCATGCAGCTCCCAAGCGTGTGCTGCATGCAGTGAGAGCACCTCGCACGCAGACACAGGGAGGCCTCTGAGGAGGCTACAACAGCACACGGCTAAGTGCAGAGGATGTGCAGAAACTGGTTTGGGGGGCACATGCGTTGAGAGTGAGCACAAAGAGAAATATTGAACAAGCTCAAGCTGCCATTCACTGAACGGCGCCCTGTGGAAAAAATTCTGTGTAATCATGTAACTGAAGGCTGTGTCATAATGCAGGCTCACAAGGGAGGGAAATAGCATTGCACAAACAATATTAATTCTGTCCTTCTACTTCAGAGCACTTGACATAGTTAAAAAAAAAAAAGTGACTGATCACAGTGTATTGCATAAAAATCCCTCTTTTCCTGAAAGAGGAAAAAAATCCCATCCTGTGTGACCTGAGGAGGATCTGCACACCATGGCACACATCTCTATCACTTGGGCTGAAGGTCAGGCTACAGAAGCAGACATGAGAGGCAGGTGGTTATCCCTCTGTGGACCGGCTGCTCTGAAGATAATATAATAGCAGGTTAAATGTGTTTGAATAGCTCCATTTTACATATGGAACAGATACGGATCCAGGCACAGTGGATTTTTTTTCTAAGAGACAGAAGGGTATTCACACAGGTTATCTTTAGCCTAACAAGGAGGCTCTCTCTGGACTCCTCTCTGCAGCCAATGGTCAGAGCCTGGCTCTGGAGGGTGATTCACAGCAGCTAAATTGGGCTCCTGCTCTCAGTCCCTCTCCAGGGGGGAGACTCATCCTCTGCCCTCTTTACAGAGGCTCCTGGAGAGATGAACCTCACCAGGCTGAAATTAGTCTCTGCGAATACCTTCCTGTATCTAAGCAGCACAGAGTCATACTGATCTCTGAATTTGCTGCTAGCAAATTTTATTTTCATTGTATCACATTGGCAGGGAGCATAGTTTTATTGCTTTCCTCAACCAGTGGAAACACTCAGTCATATTTCATCTCATTGATTCTTTGCTATGGCAGGACACCCAGACACAGGCACCTCCTGGCCTTATCTGGTCGCAGCGTGTGGCACATAGGTACGCTATTCTCTTGTGGACCAAAATACTTCTGATCTTCACTACTCATTTTTGACAATGAAAACTGTCTTCCTAGACATGACAATGCTCACGTAAGCCTCCACTTTTGAGCTTGCCTGCTTTTAAGTTTCATGAAAAGGTGAAACAGTTGCGTTCTTAGCTTGAAGGCCTCCAGAGATCAGAAACAGAGATTTTAATTAATTCTACCTCAAAGAACATCCAAGGGATAGAAACCGTCCTCTTGTCCAGTGCCCTACAGTGACTAATGAAAAGAAAAAGTAACACAAGCAGATGTGTGCGGAGACTGCATGAGGTTGGGTCTGTTCATCAATTCTGTGAATTAAGGCAGACAGCCTCATGTCATTCATTTCATGCACTTCATATTCATGTGTTTGTTACAATCTCCAATTTGAATGGCAGGCTGATTTTTTTCCCCTCTTTGTTGGCCTGCTGCCCCAACTCCTCCAGCTTAGCCTGGCAGTACTGGAAATCAATAGTTGCATCAGTATTAAACCTGGATTAATAAGAGGACAACAGAAACTACAGAGTCTTACTGTAAGTGCCTGATACTCTCATGTCAGGAAGATTTGGTTTCCAAAAGAGACTTGGCTGGTTTAAGCTGCTCCTTTAAGGAGGGCCAAAGAATTTCATTTGGCAGTGAAAGGTATAAAATGCAATTGTTAGGAAAGTTAACTCACAGGCAATAACTCATTTGTACGGCCCCAAACAAGTCACAGAGATCAAAATATCTTTCGGTATACAGTGGAAACTATTAAAAATCCTATAGGCTTCCGACATCGACAGTTTCTAAAAATTCAACAAGGTACCACACTAAAGCAGCAGAATCCATATTTCAAACACAAATACTCTAGTCCTGTATTGCTTGTCAGGAAGGCAGTGTGGTTTATTATGCAGCAGACCCAACATGCAATGGAGATTCAAAGAAGAAAAAGTAACAGTCCCTTCCTCCTGGCTCAGCAGCCATAGGAAAGAAAAAATATTAAACCCTGTGAGAGGCTCCATGGACTGTCTTTTAAAGGCCAGCACTGGGCATAGTTGCCTGGGGTTTGGGGCTTCAAGAGTTTAACCTCTACCTTTGGCAGATGCCACAGGAAACAGCAGAGGTGCTGTCCCCAGAAGACTGGCTGGTGGTGTTTGTACAGAGAACTGACAGGGGAATTTCTGGGGGGTGATGCCTTATCGCTCATCTGAGGTTTCCCCACACAGAGAGGAATGTGTTAACTACCTAAAAGGACACTGATAGAACAATACAAATATACCCTGGATTTTTAATAAAAGAGAAAACATTCCTTAAAACAAAAAAAATTAAATTACTCTGAAGCAGTGCCATGCCTGTGTAGATGAAGTGAATCATTAATATTGAACAAACAGCTGGAAGGCTGTTTAACTTCAGCTGTGCTATGAAATAATCAAATACATAACCTTTACCCAATTGCTTTCTGCAGGTTCCAGCTTCTAGCAATTTTTGACAAGTGAAGCTGACAGGGAGCCTTACACCAGACTCTGGATCTGTAGCTCCGCAAAGTACCTTCCCCATCGCCTTGCTGAATAAGATCCTGATGTGTCTGCAGTGAACAGCCCCCTCTGACAAGTACGGCTCTAGAGTTTTTCTGTTACTATGTGCCTCAGCCACAACTATCAACACAAATTATGACAGCATTAATCTTCCTCTCTCGCTTGAAGTATGATTTATCTCAGAAATGAAAGGGCAAAGATGACACTCCCAGATACCAGAGCTGATTATTCATAGCCCCTCAGAGACCCTTAGTTACTAGAACTGCATGAACAAGTGTAAGGAAAGGTAGGTTGGATTGGAAAAGAAGGAAGGAATTTGCTTTTGCTCTTTTAAATTCACCTATCATCTTTACTACATGAATAAATAACAGATGTAAAAATTACATTTTGGGATTTTCTAGCACAATTTAATCTGTCAGTCCAAGAAAGTGCACAGATCTCTCCTGAAGCTCACTTTATTTACTCATAATCTATGACTGTTACAAAGAAGGACTGTTCAGTGGCATGTCATCTTCATGACATAACTTACCTCAATTATTACTGCATACACTTAACTGGTTTGTTTCTTTCCTTAATTTCACATTAACAGTTGCCCAGCTCTTTCATTCAGGAGGTAATTTTTAAGATCAGGATTTTCTGAGATCAAGACTTCCTTACAGGTAAAATTGTCACATTGCCTTTTTACCAAGTATAAAAAACCTCAGCAAAAACTCATGTTGGAACATGAAGAACATTACATAACCTGAAAGCTTGGCATCTTATTACTGAGAAAATCTAAGAAAATCTAAGAAACAAGCTGAGAAGAAAACAGACAGTGAACACCAAGCTAAAAGGATACAAAGCATGCTTGTCTACAAAACTGTACAACATACAACTATACCTGCTTTATCAGACTGGTTAAATAACCCCACGTTACTGGCAAATGAAAGATTCCTAGCGTTGCAGTCTGCTGCAGTACAACGTATTTTCTCTCATTTCTCCTCTTGCAATTCCTACAGCAACTATGAAGCAGCAAAAACTTATAAATCTTGTCTGACTTTGCATGCACGCACACATCCCCATACCCCCACTATAGCCATCATTTCCAAAAGAGAATGAGCAATGGATTTTGTTTGAGAGACCAAGTCACATTACATAAAGAATGGTAAGACAGACAAATCTAAAAGTCTCATGTTCGGCATGTGAGAAAGACAAGCTAAAAGGAAAAAATAAGCTTTAGTTGCACAAAGGCTTCCAATGGGCTGTGTTCAGGAACATGCGTATAGGTAACCCAGTGACACGGGCAGGTGCGTCGCGTGTCTCCAAGTCCCCAGAGTGGCCTGGCTGCATGCAAAGGAACAAATGAATCTTGCCTTACCTAAAAACCATCAGCCTGTTTCCCTTCTAGAAGAACGAGATGATGATGAATAATCAGGTAGTTTATCCTCTGTCAGCTGCACCAATTGGTTCATTAGTGGCACTGGCTCCCGGGAAGCCAGAACTCCCTCTGCAACGTGCATTCACAAAGTTTTTAATCAAAACTTATCCCTCCCCCCCAGCTAGCTAGCTGCCAAATAGTGGGGGGAAAAAAGTCCTCATGAAACATAAAAGTAGCTCATCAGAACCTTTCTTTTAGAAGGAAAAACTCCTGAAGTCCGTTCAGAAGGCAGGAGCCACTTCTCCAAAACAGTGACCATCAGAGACAAGTGCACAGTTAATTATTCAGCAACAAAGGCTTGCAATAAAACCTCATCTCCAGATGGATGCTGACCACTTAATGCAGCTCCTAGCATGCTGTTCATCAAACATATAGCTCATCTGACCTCAATTACTATGGCTCTCTTAACAAGTTACTTCTGAGAAACTATTCCAAAGTTTTGGTGGAGCTGTGAACAAAGGGTTATAATAATAAAAGTTCAGATTTATATAATCCTCTGCATAGCCAAAGTGACTTACAAAGTCAGGAAAACAATTTCAGAACATACCCGAATGTTCATGCAAAGGTTTGAGCATCTCTGCAACTCCTGTGTCAACACAAGCAGTTCTGCTATTTGTTCGTGGCAATTGCATGTGCAAATAACTAGAAAAAAAATACTTGATATGACTTGTGATGCAAGTAAACACGTTATCATTTTTATTGTTTTTCTTCAGAAAAATCTGATCCACTGTGGCCGTATCTTTTGTCTTAAGTATGAGCTTTTAAATAAATGAATGCTAAAATACATAAACAGATAATCTGTTGCTGAAACACAACCACCTCAGAAAAACATTTTTTTTCTTCACTTTATTTACAAAACAAAAAGAGAGCTCTGTAAATATTTATAAGAGAGTGCCCATACAAAGTTACAGATTTTACTAAACTTTACATAACTTGCACAAAAAGACTGAAAAACAGTTTGGCCAACTGACATAACACCAGTAACGCTACCATACCAGCAATTCAATATCATTTTCCCACTTGCCAACTTGCATCATCTATTTGCACTATCGTGAGCATCCAAAACTCAGTCTAATAGCCAAAATGCAACACTGACAGATTTGATTCTGATACAGGAATGACAGCCCCACTTCGCTGCCTCTAAGTAGCATTGAAACTGGTAACCTCACAATATGTATTTAAATTTTCCCCCATAATAAGCAGCAAAGTGGTGTTCCCACCATTCCGGACTCAGGTACAAAGCAAAGGAAAGCCATTAAATTAATTCCCAGCCTATCCATTAACATTCCTCCTTGACAGGCTGCAAGAGCCCTGCAGAAAGGACCATCTGCAGGAGGTGACGTTAGTCCAAGAGTTTGAGAAGTTCCTTGCTGCTGTCAGCTTGCTGGAATAGAAAACCAACAGGCTCCTCCTTGCTCTGCTCTGGTGGGATTTACAGCTCCAGTTCAGAGCGCCTCTGCCCTTGCAGGGTAAGGGCTAAACCAGCCAGCAAGCACCACTGCCATGGAGGCAATAGCACAGCAGCCATGCAGACAAGTACTGGCTCTGCACAAAACTTCAGCAATCATTTATTTTTATAAGTTAATGAAAAAGAGTACGATACCATTACTGCGAGAGACATGAGCAAGTGATGTGAGCCTGCATTCATTGGGCTAAGACATCTTTTCTAGCCCTAAGACATAATACAATTTTTTGTGTGTTACTACTACAGAAAAAGATACAATAAGGGTGATGCTGCTCTGTCCATTAAGCTATCAGGGGGAAAAAAAAAAGGTGTGGGGAAAAAAAAAAATTAGACGAAAGCCCATCTTCAAGAGGCTTGGAGCAGAAATGCTGAAGCAGAAATACTGCTGGAAAGGTATGGCACTGCCAGGATAAAATTGATACCCACAAGAACATTGTGTGTGACAGGCTGCCCAGACACTAACTCACTGGGCAGAGGCTTGTGAACACAGCCCCTGCTCGTGCCTTCTGTCTGCAAGCTCAGCTGGCTCCTGCACTACTGCTGAACGCTTTGGAGGAAGCCTATTTTGCAACATGCTGGTAAAGTGCAGATTTCCATTATTTATCAAATGTGCAGCATACTTGGTCATTTGACACAGATAGTATCCTGATGCTGCTTCTGCCCCATCAGAAAACAACTAATTAATGCATTTTCTGAAATTTGCTTTCAGTTGTAATGCTGAAACGAAAGATCTGTTAACTTCTGTAGCAGAAACTCATGTTTACCCACTTATTCAGCCAACCTTTGGAGAAGATTCCCATAGTATGTGAACCCTCAAGTTTCAACAGATCCTGGGAGACCAGAACATTTTTTAATCTAAACCACATGAAATTCACAATTTAAACTAATTGGTTCAATTCCACAGTTTTAGCTAGGTTCTGTTTTGAAGTTTAGATGAAATCTCAAACCAACACTTGGTGGCTTAAGCCGCAGAAAGAAAAATAAGTATTTTGGAAGCAGCTCCCATTGTCACCAAGAATTGCTTGTTTGGCACAGGATCCAAGGTCTCACTGTACTTGCTAAAGGAAACTTGTATACTTTCTAGATTTTTAGATATGTTTTGATACTCATCACTTCTGACACCTATTATAATCCTCCTCATCACATCACTAAAATGGTGAGCATGAGCTGTTTCACATGGTACACCATAGCAGGGACTCACTGATAAGGACAGGGACCACACAGAGACAGGAAAATTGTTTTTCTTCTCAGATGTGTCCCTGATATGTACACCCTGGTGGACTGGAAATTGCTACATTGTCCAGGTGTGAAGCAAAGACAGGGAAAGAGAGATGAGGATATCATAGAGATTAAAAAGCAAAAGAGGAAGCGAGAAGCAACAATCCAAGATGTATTATGCAAATCTGAAAAGTATATTTGAGAAAGTGTATCTCACTTTTCACTTCTAGTGTTGAAACAAGCTGGATTCACTCTCTAAAAACTGCTTGTCATTATACTGATGCTATTTTCCATCCCAAAAGACAGATTATTCAGGCCTGGTCTATGTCAAAAAGCATGATTACACAAGTAATATAATCTCTCTTTTTTAAAGCTAACATAGTTAAATCAGCAGCAAGTACAGCTATCGTAGCGTAAGTGTGACTTAAAGCAGTTGAGCTCAATAGTCTCTTGCATGAGAACAGATACACTTCCAGAAACATAGCTACACTGGTATAATTGTATCCACCATGGAGATATTTTATTGTCTTACACTGGAAGATAGTTAACTCTCTTCCAGCAGCACAATTCTGATGCCTCCAGGTCAGGTTGTGCTGGCAAGGGAGAAGCAGGAGCAATAACTGAGGTTTGGGAAGGCATACATTAACCCTTTAAAGCTTAACTGATATTTTTGGTAGTATCAGCGGCCCTTTAAACATTCACAGAAAAGCTGGTGAAAAAGTTAGTCATCTTCAAAACGTGTCTGGTGGCGTGACCTCATCCAGCTGCCACCAACTGCTTCTGAACTGAAGAATTCTTACCACCAAACAGGTTTTCATTTCCAGTTATGAAGTGAAGGAAATGCAACTGAAGATTGCCAGAAACAAATTTAATTGTCTAGGCCAAGCTATCATATATCTTTATAGAGCAGAGGTGGCATCTGACATCTGGCATTTCCAGCACCACAGAGTAGAACTGGGCACAGCAGCAACTACAAAACAAACTGCAATTTCTACTGATAAATGAGGGCTTTGGGTTTTCCCATGTGTCTTCCCTGAACTTACTGACCAGAGCAGATGCTTTGACAAGTCCCTAACACACTGCGGCAAGACAGGCAGGATCCAACACCTTTAAGGCAAACTGGAAAATATATCTTTTTTTATTATTATCTACTTTGTAGATCTCTAGTATATGAAAAGTGACTCAGCTGCTACCCACTACAGCCATGGTCCCAGCCCCTTCTACTGACATTTATTACGCACCAGCAGGTATGCTCATTCAACAGTCTTGTTGACCCTGTGGCTTTTTACATAGAGGCCTTGGCCATTCAATGCACAGAGTGGGTCAAACTTTTTGGCAGCAGCCATGGACAGAACCTGCATTTCATTCCCTACACCTTGCCCTCAGGCTTCATTTTCCCCCCATTTCCTTACAAGTTAATATCACCACCTTTCTCACACCTACCATTGCAAACACACACACACACACACCCCCCCTTTACTTGCTGGTGCGAGGAGCAATGAAGAGCAATGAAGAAACATTTGGCTACTACAGCCTTTTATTAATGCCATACTTGGCAAAACTGCAGGGAGTTTGCTGACAGCTTTCACCTGTCAGCGCAGACACGTTGGGCAGCCATGCCAGCCCCGTGCAGTCCGATTGTCCCATCAGTCCCACTGTGGGTCTGCCTCGCAGGACACCAGCCAGGTGCCAGTTTTCACTATTCATCCAGCCATAACCAGGCTAGGCCGGCAGCCCTCTGTACATTTGCACATCTCTCTTCCTTTTATTTATTTTTTTAAAGAAAACACAGTGGGGTAGATCTCTCTGACATGAGTCAGAAACAGAAAAACTTACAAGACAACACATAAGATTCCCCCTGTGATTGCACTGATGTGAAATGGTGCAACTTTCCCCTGTGAGATCTAACCACGTATTTGAATTGAAGCTCAGAAAATAACTCACCACAGCTGAGAGTTATGCAGCATGCAACCCGTTAATACCTGCCTCAAGAAGGAGAGAGATGAGACAACATTACTGCTTACATATCCACGACAGATCGGTCCTCCTGTACTGAAGGAGCTGTGACACAAAACACAACCAAAAAGCACGTTTGGGGAGAAAAATGAAAATGCGGAAAAACTAAGACATTTTATTAATTCCTCTTAGGTTGCTGGGATATTCTGAATGAAAAATAATTCTAAGATGTAAAGTTTGCTTCTGTATATTCTAGTGAGATATCCACACTTTTCTCCCTGCAACTACTGTTTCCATATTTCCTTGTGTTTTAATCAAGGTATAGGAAAAACACATTTTGAACACCAGAACTCCAAAGAAAGCAGCACAAACCCAGGACGTCATCCCTCGCTATTTCCAACTTTACCCCCCAACGCTTTCAGAAGTGCCACTTTCAGAAAAATCAGTTATTCCCCAAGCCCTGACCCAGAGACAGCTGCTTTGGGTGAGACACCCAGTGCATTCCCTGCTTTCAGTTGTCACAGGAGCCCTTGGAGAATCAAAGACTGCACATTGCAGAGTAAGGCTTCTAGGAACACATCACCATAGTTGGCTTGACTGAAAAAGGTAAGCTGCCTACAAATGACTACCTCAATGTTTTGTATTTTAGCTATCATGCATACCATATACAGCAAGTGGGAAAGCTGCATTAGATTATAGATTTAATCTTAGGGAGAGAAAAAAACACCCAAAACCAAAACCATTTCCAGCCTGTGACTTTTTATTAATCAGTTCTCTTGGCTGTTGTACGTTGGTGTAACACCATTGGTTTCAAAGCCAATCTCTTCCAGTTAAGAAAATGACCATACGATCCAAGAATGATGACTTCCCACCATCTGCTAAATTTCTGTATTTCTACCTAAAAATATACTGAAAATAGCAGTATTTTCCAGTTGGTAGGGTACTGAGAATGGACTGGTATTTGCCAGCATTCCATGACAAGAGCTCAGAAACAAATATCTTCACTTCCATTTTGGGCTGCCAGACTAACAGGTACCTGCCATGTCAGGCTTCCTCCCTGCCTCAACTCCTGACCTGTGCTGAACCACCACTGCTGCTCATGACCACTTCTTCCCCCATTTCTTGATACATTCACCACTGACAAGTGTCCGAAAGTGCCTGAGAAAGTATTTCTCAACCTGATGTGGGAGCACAGCTTACACTGCTTCCTAGAATGTACTCTGACCCTAACCCAGGGGGCTTACATGTGCACAGGGGCTCGGGGACCACTCGTCCTGTGATTTCCAGACCAAGCTGGATGACGTAAGGAGGGTGGCAGCTTCATTGATGAGAACATCCATCCCCACAGCTCATGTATTGATCACTGTCACCAATACTTTCCCCCTTATGCTTAGCTGGTAATAAATTTTTATTTAAGACTTCAACATCTTACACTGCAAACTTGTTCTTTCATGTACCCATCACATTGTATTTTGCAACAAGGTACTAGTTTTCATGGCATCTTTGTCAAAGCCTGCCCTGTCTGCTACTTGAGCCATACAGTGGGCACTCTGCAGGGGGACACTCTGCCTTTTGGAGGGTGCTGGGTTTCACATCTCAACCATGGCAACAGCTCTATATAAACATCAGGTCCTTTATTTTAGGAGATTTAGAAGCAAGTTACATCATAATCTTATTGCTGCAGAAAGGTTATAGAGCAGGAAGGACAGGACTGAACCAGAGCTTGAGAAATAAGCAACATATAAAAAAAAAAAAATCAAGACAGCTGAGTGGCATTTTATTTCTATTCTATGTCCTTGTTGAGATAATTTACTGAGTTATTTAAAATAGTTCACCATCAAGTTCTGCATTAATCTCCTAACCTTGCTGTTCTCCAAAGGATTATAAAATTCATTATTATGGCTATTGAAACCAATCCTGTAGATGCAGAATTTCAAAAGGCCTGGAAAATTGTATAACTGTGAGCATAACTAGTTATGCAAGATGAAGTAATGAGGTCAACAAAGTGTCGTGCTTCAAGGCATACATTAGAGGAGTCAGGAAGGAATTACACTCTGTGTACAGCTTTGCAAACCTGGCTACACTTTTTTCTCTGAGACTGTTTTCTGTAGGAAAAGAGATGAGAGTTTGCTGCACCTACACATTATTCTTTTGAGTCAACTAACAACTAAATCCCATTGGGTTTAGGAGGCAACGCACAGGAAGGACAAGAGATCCCCAGCTGGTGAGCTCCTTTGTTAAGGAAAAGCTGAATTACAGAAATATATTTAACTCTACTTTAATTTTTTTTTTCCAGTCAGCTGCTGTAAGTCATCCCACTAAAGATTGCTAGATATCATCTAAGGCTTTCTTTAAACTTCCTTAAAGTACATCCCGTGGAGCTTTCCTGCTCCCTGCAATGTTGTGTTGGTGGCTACGCTCATGCTGACACTTTTGAGCTCTGTGCTCAGGAATGGTAAAATAATGAGTATGAACCAAGTGCCCTGGCCACACAGAGCTGCCACAGGGCTGGGGCTCAGCACTGGGGTGGTGTGCTGCTGGGCTGCTCTGCAATAGCCCGTGGGGGACTACAGCTCTGTCCAGGGGCAGCATGCTTATTTTTAGATATACTTTTATATAAAAATATATATAGATATGTATAATACACATGTAATTTGCCTTATTTTGTCCCTCACTGTAACTATGACCTTATACAACCCTTGCCTGAGAATGCTTTTATTAGGACATGATATTTTTATGAATACTTTTAAGGCTTCAAACAGACTTGATACCTTGTCAAAGACATCTTTCTTGGAGCAAACACCTACATAAGAATTTATTTTAACATAGATAATGAATGACAGAGGTGACAGCGAACCAAACCGTGTATTTACCTGCAAACTCACTAGCCCAGCCAGTCTACCTGGCATGAGGGGTATAAGTCAGCTCTGGTTCTTGCAAGCGCTACCTAAACTTGAAGGATTTCTGGAATAGTCACAGCAGCCATGTAGCAGCCCTATCCCACTGTGTGAGAACAGATTTAAAAACGATAAAGGTTTTCCATGAAAAACTATTAAAACAGCCTTTGCTACAAAAGCAAAATCACCTAACAGTTGGACATCATCTGTAGAATAGAATTACTTGTCTCTCTCTTTCTTCCACTGAGGAAAAAGCAAGCACGCAAACAAGGGAAAAACAGGTAAGAAAGAAGAAAAACACACACAAAAAGTCAAAACTCAGATACTTAAGTTTAGTCAGACATGGACCTTCTTCACGAAAGTTTCTACTAGCTTTGAAAAATGCATTTGAGGGGAGAGAGAAAGGAGAGACAAGTAGCAGCATTTTCTGACTTGCTCTATAAAAAAGAATCTATTCCACACACAGAAAAGTCCCTCCAGCTCGCAGTGCTGCTGCTCCCTTGGGACAAGACCCCCCATGTCAAAATTTGCTAAACTAGAGCCTTTCCTTAGCACAACATTCATGCGAAGGTGCAAAACCCTTTGTACAGCTATGGAGCGCAAGTGTGAGGCTTAACCTTAAACACAAACCTGCATCCTCACTCCCCTGCTTCACCATGGCAGGCAGCAGAAGGGGCCAGCACTGCACACCACCCAAAATCAAAACTCAGCTTTCGTGTCACTCAGGTATGTGAGAGATTAACCTCATCCCAACTGATATTATTTATATTCTGCCAGCAAAAACTCAGACCTGCCATTACAAAGTTATCATTTTTAGTTTGGTTGTTTCCTTCCCCTCTCCCTCAGCCCTGAGCCAGTGTCTTTCCCTTTTTAAGCGTTTCTTCTGGTCGCAGTGACAGGAGGAGGTGACACCTGGTACGGAGCAGGAGCCAGCTCTGCCCCACTGCTCCCAGCAGCAGCTCTCCGCTGTGCCAAGTCAAATTAGGAGAAAACTGTTATCAGTGCTGAGTGCCAGGGGCTCAGGAATGTCCCTCGCCACCGCCGCCCGTGGAGCTCGTGTGAACCAGAGCTCGGAGACAGGTGTTGCACATCACAAAACATATATTTATGAACTTCAATGCTTCAGCAGTATGCTGGCAAAAGCCTCTCCTTTTCCAGTCCAGTTAGTGGTTATAACACTAATGTCCAACCGACTGCTCCTTATCTGCCTTGCTTCCTAGGAAAGCAGCGGTTCTGCCAGGATGACTGGGGCATTGCACACCGCTGCAGCAGGCTCCAAGTGATGGCAGGTTGCCAGGGAACCCCTCTAACATGGCACTCATATCCCACCAGCACGCACCCCTTTTCTCTGCACTTTATGAACCTGCTCAAAGGAAACAGAAGGGCCTCAAAGACGGTTTCTAACCTTGCCATCAGAAAAGGCAACCTCACCTTCAAATCTCTTACAGGGGAATGAAAAGAGGCCAATCCTGCACATACATATACTAATGCTCTTCAATAAGATGTAAGCAGAATAAAGATATATACAGATATAGTAAACCAAGCAGAAAACACCACAGAAGTTGTTTTCCCTATCCATCTGTATAACGTTGTGTAGATAGATTAACGGTTGTATAATATTATATAGACAAATAAAAATATTATGATCAAACTTCTCCAAGGTCAGCCCTCTTGGGCACCTACAGGAGCTTTTATTCCAGCCTGCACCAGCTTCGCTCGCTGTCCGTGGCAGCAGCACTCGCTGCTTTGTTTCAGAGAAGGTGGACTGGGTGTTCACATGTGGATTGTGGGTTGTCCATAAACTCATCTCAAGCAAGGCAAGTACTTAACATTGTTATGGCAGACAGCAATATTTTATGGTAATATGTTTTAGTAACAGAAACATGAGTTTTTAAACAGTTACTGGGCAGAGGGAAAAAGAACACATGATTCCAGCCCTGACAAAAGGGTAAGTTGTGCTAGACATCAGGCGGCTTCACAGCCAGATCCCAGTTACTGCAGAATAAATGCCTCCAGATACCGTCACTGCGGGAGGGTCTCTCACGTTTACCATGTGGCTCACCATTTATAGCCCCAGTGCAGCCTCTCACCTGCAGTGCCTTTGCTTACCCACACAGAAAATGTTGATTAGGGAGCTCTTTCCCTAACTGTTGTTCATTGAGTGATCTGCACTAATTTAATCTAATTATCCATTCTGCTTCAAATCTGAGTACAAAATACTATGCAACATCATGATGGGCCTACAGCCTGTCAGTCACTGTATTAAATAACAGCAATATTAAGGTAAAGAAAAAGTTTTTTCAAAAAAAAGTCTTCTGGGCATTTAAGAGATGGTATTTCAACAGTTTTACACTATCTTTTAGAAACATCATAAAAAGACAATTTCACTTTTTTCTTGCCAATTTGGAACTTCAAAGAGAATATAACAGCAGCAGTGAAATAAAGATTTTGATACCAGTAAGAGTTTTGCCTTCATGGATGTATAATTTAAACTGCCAGACTTTTGGAACATTTATGATACAAAGCATAGTCAGTCAGTAATAATCGTGTCCCTCAAGACATCTACTAATTTGTTTTATTGCCTTTTTATTTTTGTCCCCTTTCATTTTCTGAAATATAATCATAGTTCAGTGACTTCGTCTGCAAGGAGGAATCCAGCAACAAAGCTTTTGTTGTAATGATGTACAACAAATGAATCACAATTCCTTAATCACCCTGTTCCCTTTATTGTTGCCTCATTTGAATTCATGGGTTCCCAAAAAAATTCAATTATATTTGCAGTTTCTTCACAAAAATTACACAGATAAAAAACTGAAAGCGTAATGGCCCCTACACTTTCTGAAAAATAAAGCAAAAATAAAAAATAATCATGTTTCTGCAAAAATGTAAAGTATGTTTTCAGACATCAAAGCTTTCTGCATCCTCAGAGGAAGAAGAAATGGCACTGAAGAACTAAGTTTTTTCCTACCACATGATGCTACATGGTGCACAAAAGCAGCCTTCCCCACTGGAATTAAGACCAAAGGTGCCATCACAAAAGAATCGTGAGATGAGATTGGAATTACAGTAGGTTTTTTTTATTCCTGTTGAAGACTTGAGAATGCCTAACAATATACTCCATAGCGAGAGGTATCAACACCCTGGACATAGAACTGCCACACAAATAGCCAGAGATGCGTGGCTGCAGGGCCTCATTATTGGCTGAAGAATGATCTTGAAGGTAATTTCTTAGTATTTGCATGGAAGGAAACACTTGTACAGGCTTTTTTTTTTTTTTTCTTATTGTCTCTTGCTCTCACGATGATAAGAACAATAATGAAATTCCCCTGTGCTTTACCTCAGAAACCGCCTATTCTGTTGAAGGACATGCTCCTGCCTGATAGCTTTGATCTTGCTTGTGAATCTTTTCAGTTCAGAGCATGTCCCACGCCTCGTTTACTTTGGTATTCTCATGAGATCCCAAGATAAAAGGCCAGCTTCTGCCATACCCTCCAAAAGACTTTCTGCAAGCCTCAAGAGACAGTTTCTAAGCATTTCTAATGCATCTATTATCGCAGGGCCTCTCAGGAGCAAGCAGAGATCCAGCCCCCTGCACCATCCCAAAGCAAATCACTCAAAAGAGGGGCTGAACAGGCTCAGCACAACCCACAAACCCTGTCAAAGGTTTGAGGAGTAACAGCCTGGTTCTAGAGCACAAGCAAATACCACATAGCAAACTCCCTCAATCCGCTCAAAAGATAAAGTGAGACACACTGGTATGTACCTGTTCTTCCTTTGAGATAATCATCTTCCATTTCAACCAGTTTATTTTCATATTTTGGGTTTCCAGTCCACATCCCCAAAAGTAATTTGCACATAAAAACTGGGCAAACAGATGTTGCTCCATATGATCAGAGCACACAAATGCTGTTTGTGCATATAAGCTACATTTTCCTATCCCCAGAAAATTGGGACACTAAAAGGAAAATTACTTATTTCTAGACATGAGACGTCAAGAATAAATATTTTATCATGCAACTAACTTTAAAAACAAGGGAATCTTACCAAGTTCATCACGTTAAAAAGAACCCTTACCTGAATTGGAACCATTGTACTAATATTCAATTCCTACATTGAGACCACTTGAAAATTTGGCTAAGGAGCTAAGGCCACATCCTGATCTTACTGAGGCTCTTGTAAATCCACTGACACCAAAGGATTTAGTCTAGATTTTCACCCAAGGAATGGTAATTTTGACCCATACTTGTGTCAGTTTTTGGAAGATAAGCCTTGGAGAGGTCATCTCTCTCTCTCATTTAATTATCTATTTCTTTTTCGGGTCAACAGTATAAAATCCCACCAAGTCCAAATTTCAGGGTATTCTCTTCCTGTTGGGAGAGAAAAAGACTTTACACACATTGATATAATTATTTCCCATAAGCTCTATGCAAAACCAAAGCTTTCATTTATGGAAGGTGAGGAAATGTTGTACTTCCAAAGCAACTACCCAGATTTAATTTTGCAGAAGCAATTAGTTTTAAACTCCAGAACAAGAGAATTTAGTTCTTCTCCTAAGACACAGTAGTGCTCTTTTAAATATATGTACAGGCATTTAGATATTATATGTGCACTAAAATAACAGTAACTAATGAATAATAATTTGTAGTTTGGTCTCATTTTTCCCGTGGCTTTGGCTTTCAGCCCTGTGGGGTCAGACTGCACTCCCAAGGCCAGAGGGAAAGTAGCAGAAACTGTGCTGTGCTGAAACTATGAATGCTGCCCAGTTTCTCATTCTACAAACCCGTCAATATGCCCAGCTCCTGCGGCTTCACACAGAACCAAAATTCAAAGCTAGAAGCCAAATCTTGGGAGACTTTTGCACAAAATTCTCAGATTTATAACTAAACCTTTTTAGCATTCAAGTTCCTGGTAAAAAAAGGTATGATGACACACAAACTTCCAAGCAAATGTCAAGTTGGCAGAATTTGAAGAGGAGCAGGAAGGATCTGGGAAAGCCAGACCTGCTGCCCAAGAAGCTTTAAACTGATGGTGAAAGTAACTTAAATCTTACTGAAAAAGTGCAGTAGGAGCCAGTCCCAGGCCTATGCAGCAGTAGTGACTTTGGGTTCACCCGCCTTCAAAAACTGTACGAGGACTGCCAGCCCAGTAGGCTAACCCCTTCTTGAATAATAATTATTTAACCATTCCGGGCAAAGTTAAATAATTTGCCATTGCATCTTTCGCAGTAACTTTGGTCTTATTTTCAGCTTTCTAAAAATGTAGCTATTTCTCAAAGGGCTAGATCCCTATGGTCCTTAATCTTGATGGCAGCAGCTCAGACCCCTGTCTACCCCTGTGTTTCCAGTCACTGCTGAGGACCACCAGCTCCCACTGTGAGCAAGTTCGTAGGGAAGGACAAGAAATAAGGAACCCCAACTCTTTTCACACAATTTACTACCATGATAACTGGTTGGAGATGGGTGAGGGCACACCAAAACCAGAAAGGAATGGATGTGCATGAGTCAGAGAGAAACACCTTGATGCCTGCTCACACATATGGGGATTACAAAATGGTGTTTTGCCCAAGATTAACTTGCATGATTAAAACTAAATCTCTCATTACCTTCTCATTCCTCTCCCCTACGGTGATGCTGCCCCAGATCCTGAGTCTGTGTTGGTGCTCAGACCGACTCGATTGGAGGAAAAAATTTCTGCCAAAAAGTAAAAAAAACCACTGGTACTCATGGAAACAGATGGTAATTGCCCATCTTTTTCTTATTTCTCAGGGAACTTTTTCCTTCTACCTTTTCCTCATCTATTGCAGAATCAACTGAGCACCTTCATCTTCAGATTGCATTCAACTCCCAGAAGGTGGATAAGCACTCAGAATAGCTCAGATGTCAGCAACAATTTAAATAACCTGCTCACTTAAATGACCAGCAGACTTCCAGATATATAAGAATCCATTTTGAGAGTCTAATCATATAAAACTGGTTTCAAACGCAATACCAAATCTGATATTAAGATACCAAAATGAGTATTCAAACACAAAAGTAGCTCTTTTTACATCCAGTCAGGCAGATAGGATTATCCTAAAGTGTGCTTAAATTGAAGAAGTAAGGTCTTCTATATCTGGTAGCAAGATAAAAATATAAAAATATAACAACTCACTAGTTTCTTGGTCTGAAACTTCAGTAAAAACATTTAATACAACAGGGTAGTTTTCAAAATTGAATTGATTATAAGAGGACCTGCAAAAAGAGGAGCTGTTCTCTTATGTGTAGGATTACTTTTGTGAGAACATGCTTATTTTTGCCCAGTTGTGTAAAGTAAAGGTGTTTCACTGGAAGACTACACATTCACATTAACAATCTGAATTGGTGTGAATTTTTGCAGCAGCAACTTCACGTGCAAGATTTTGTGCTTTGTTGTGCACAAAAAGTGTGTGTACAGACATGCAGAAAGCCTGTAAACCACTGAATAGGTTTAAAATCCCCTTGAAATCCCAGTCCAGCACATCCACTTTAAGGACCTAAATACAAAGAATATACCAGCAGAGTCAAGCCATTTCAGTGTGATTTACGTAATTCCACCTAGATTTCAAAGAGTTATTATTTAAAATTACCCATTTGTCATCTAAGCCCCAAATACTGCTAATAGGAGATTATACTTAAAATTGCTCTAACAGGTCTAACTCCCACACAATGAACATTGCAACCCAGAATGGGAACACTGGGGGAATACGTTTCCCAGGTAGAAAAGTTCAGACTATGAAGCTGCACAAAAAGAGAATAACCAAACATTTGTACGTGGAATAACATTTTCTCCAAATAGAAGTCTACTTAGGGAGTAGCCTACCGGAATGAGATAGGGGATTAACCTATACCCCTTCAATTTCTACTTTGGCATGGCTCTTTTTTTCTTAGCTGACTATTCACTGGCAGTATGGAAATTCAGGGCAGCAGAATAAACAGCACCAAAAAAATTCCAAATTGTCCTGGGACTTTGCTTCTAGACCATTCCTGAAGGTTTTCATCTTCGGCCTTGCTTTTACATCATAAGAGTTAGAGCATTAAAACTATTTGCCTCCCCTTTTTTGGCTACCATGCCTCGCATATGTGTAAATAAGCACATACCTTCATATCTCTCAGTAGCCTCGCCCCTTACTGCCTTCTGTTTTAATTCCCTGTCCTCTACCACTTCTATGACACTACACACTCTTTTTAGCAAATAAGAATTATACTTTTGCATGATTCTTTATAAAATCTTAGCATAGATATCTGGTTGTAGAAAAGTGACCCTGGACAAGTCTACCAAAATTATTCTCCTCTACGTGAAACCACGCCCTTAAGAATTATTTCTATCAATCTTGACTACCACCCCAGAAAAATGCCATTTCTAAAAACGCTAAGAAGGTAACAGCAAAACTCTTCAAAGTTATTAAATGCTATACGATACGGAAAAACAAATATGTGCACTTGAAACCTACAGTTACTTATGCCAGCACCTGAGCCCCTACTTCCCTTCCCTCCACGCACCACAACTACCATAGCTTAAGGTTATATGGAAGTACTTAGCAAATATTAATAAGGCAAGAGAAAAATTGAAAGAAGACATTTTGGCGTATCCACTTTCCCCATATGTAAGAGAGGAACAGCAATTGTTTGCTACAAACATTCGCAAAAGTATAAGTAGCCTGCATTACTGTGCCTACCCAGCATCTTCACTGGACTGTTCCCATTTATTTCATACTGCTAATTCTCAGTAATACGTTATTTGATTTAGTTCAAAACCTCTGAGAAGGCTTAGCCCCCAGGTTTGCATAACCTACTTCCCTTAACAACATACTCCATTCTTTGAAAAATCCCAATGTGTCTCCAGGTTTCACTCAGGAGGCTAAAATAAATTATCGCCAAGTAAATAGTGTTGCTAGTGAAACTACGCTCACTCTTTGGGCACCTGCCTTATATTGTCCTGTCCTGGTTTCAGCTGAGTTAGAGTTACTTTTCTTCCTAGTAGCTAGCATAGTGCTGTGTTTTGGATTTAGCATGAGAAGAATGCTGATAACACACTGATGTTTTAGTTGTTGCTAAGTAATGCTTAGACTAGTCAAGGACTTTCTTTTTCAGCTTCCCATGCTCTGCCAGGTGCACAAGAAGTTGGGAGGGGGCACGGCCCAAGATAGTTGATCCAAATCGACCAAAGGGCTATTCCATACCATATGACGTCATGCTCAGTATATAAACCGAGGGGAGTTAGCCGGGGGGCAGCGATCGCTGCTCGGGGACTGGCTGGGTGTCGGTCGGCGGGTGGTGAGCGGTTGCATCACTTGTTTTCTTTTCCCTGGGTTTTGTTTGTCTCTCTCGTTCTCCTTTTCATTACAATTATTATTATTATTATTATCATTATTATTATTACTATTATTATTATTTTATTTCAATTATTAAACTGTTCTTATCTCAACCCGTGGGTTTTCTTACTCTTGCCCTTCCGATTCTCTCCCCCATCCCACCGGGGAGGGGGAGGGTGAGCGAGCGGCTGCGTGGTGCTTAGTTGCCGAGTGGGGCTAAACCACGACATGTCCTCATAGAAATGCATGCTACAAACTGCTGCTAGAAAATTCTCTAATTCTCAAACCCCATCTTTACTTGCTGCATGCAGAGCTCTCAGCAATAAAAACAACACTTTTCAGCAATGCTCTTCCTTTACTGCTTGTACAGGGGACATTTGTTTCCTCACTCATGGGATCCTTGCCATCCTTGCCTCCACCATGCCACTTATTCCTCTAACCCTACCAATCTGTCCATTCACTTTCCAACATCCAGTGTCCCTTCTGTGGCACAGTCATTGTCACTCAGGGCAGGTCTGACAGCCTCTGCTGATGGGGAAGGCTTAAACCCTCTCCAGGAGCCCTACTTGACATTAGGTGGCAATTCCCAGGCAGCCTGTAGTCTGCCAACTCAATACTTTTAATTCTTGAATGACCAAGGTGCCATTAAGCACATGATGCAGACCATTTCCTATGAGGGAATTCCAGGGGCACCCACTCAGCTGTGTTGATAACACAACGTGTCCAAGCTCAAGCAAAGACCATTCAGGTTAAACCAGATTCAAGACCAAGTAAAGAGAATATAAACAAAGCTAAAGAAATCTGTCCGACTCTGCCTTCAACACATGGATGTGGTACCTATCCATGATCTCACCTGTATAAATATTTAATCCACTACAGGGATTTGCAGAAGTTAGGCTCAACATTTTAAAGCTATTCAGTTTCCTGGAGCTGTTCAATAGCTCGTAGGAAGAGGAACAGAGTAGAGTTCAGAGATACTGTCATGAACCCAGGGTCTAACTTTCATGCATTATAGCAGAAGCATGTCTATTTTCAATATTTCCATTTTTTTTCTTTGGAAGTGTCCTGGTTTCAGCTGGGTTAGAGTTACTTTTCCTCCTAGTAGGTAGCATAGTGCTGTGCGCCGCGCTAAGGCCGGCATCAATATGGTGACTCCCAGGGAGCCGGGGAACACCAGGTTGACTAAGGAGGTGGAACGCCCGATCTCGTCTGATCTCGGAAACTAAGCAGGGTCGGAGACGGAGCAGGTTTCCAAAAAAGGACTGTCGTGGTTTAGCCCCAGTCGGCAACTAAGCACCACGCAGCCGCTCGCTCACCCTCCCCCTCCCCGGTGGGATGGGGGAGAGAATTGGAAGGGCAAGAGTAAGAAAACTCACGGGTTGAGATAAGAACAGTTTAATAATTGAAATAAAATAATAATAATAGTAATAATAATAATAATTGTAATGAAAAGGAGAACGAGAGAGACAAACAAAACCCAGGGAAAAAAAAAACAAGTGATGCGACCGCTCACCACCCGCCGACCGACACCCAGCCAGTCCCCGAGCAGCGATCGCTGCCCCCCTGCTAACTCCCCTCGGTTTATATACTGAGCATGACGTCATATGGTATGGAATAGCCCTTTGGTCGATTTGGATCAACTATCTTGGGCTGTGCCCCCTCCCAACTTCTTGTGCACCTGGCAGAGCATGGGAAGCTGAAAAAGAAAGTCCTTGACTAGTCTAAGCACTACTTAGCAGCAACTAAAACATCAGTGTGTTATCAGCATTCTTCTCCTACTAAATCCAAAACACAGCACTATGCCAGCTACTAGGAAGAAAAGTAACTCTAACCCAGCTGAAACCAGGACAGAAAGGAAGATAAGGGTAGCCACTCGAATACTACATTTTCCATTATTTCCGAAAAGATACTTCAACAAAAAAGCCACCTCTAGACTTTGCCCCAAGCTAAAACAAACAGTTTCTCTTCAATTGATGAATAAAGTTCAACTTCTCCTTTTGCAGGTTTTACAAGGTAGAAAATCAAAGAACAACGGTCCTCCTTTTCTGTGTGTGAAAACATTGGTTTTCCTCACATTTTAACCAGGTACAAAAATAATATAAAGCGTACATTGGTACAGCACTTTAGTCAGGGCCAGTACAGATACAGTGAAATATTTCAACACAATTTACAACAAAGAAAGATTCAAAAGGATTGCCTGTCATCCAAGACGTGAACATTATGACAGTCAAAACCAGACAGTTACAAGGAAGTGTTCTTGAACCATAAAAAATAGATCTCAATTTTTACTTACTTACATATGCATTCACATTTTAATTTGAAGCTTTGGATAGACTGTTTTAAAAGATGCATGCAATAAAACCGGAAGGCAAAAATGGTTCAGAACTAATCTCAAACTGAATTTTGGAAGCTTTTGGATTTTACTTTGTTAATATGCCCAGTATAATGAATACTTATGCATATGAATAGCATCGTGGGCTATCAATAGCACATCCCAGGCTACAAAAGGAGAAGAGACAACCTAGAAGCATCTCCAGAATTGTCTTCACTGTTGACTAGAGCCTTTTCTCTTGCTATCTTTCTTCTTTGCGATTATGAGGTCTGTGTTAGTAAGAGGAAACATAAGAGTTTTGAGAGTAATTATCTGAACACAAGAAGAGATGTCATGACCTCAAGCAGGATAAAAGCTGCAGAGACTACTCAACAGAGGTAAGTATGCTCCACAACACAGACAAAAAGCCCATTCTAATGCTCCTCTCAGTATTTACCACATGCTAAAAATGGTTTGCACTGTATTGTCTCAAACATAGACATCTCTCTTGCCACGATGAAAGCTTATGCTCCATTTCATGCAAGAAGATCACTGCAAACTACAGAAATACCCTAGTGACTGATTGCTCCAACCAGAGATCGCCCCAGAGAAAAAGATTTCACATTTCTATCAGGAGGACAAAATATAAGCATAGATCTGCCATTAGTCACCAACAGACCTTTTGAATACAATAAAAATCTACCACTAACAGTCTAGTCTCTGAAAAACTATCTGGCTCATCACTGCTTTCATTTTGGTTGAGTTAAGCTATAACAAGGTACACATTCAAGCAGGCTGGGTTGTCATGTATCTACACCCTCTCTCCAAATGTAAGTTCCTTAAGGTCTCCTAGTTTGGAGTGAAACCACTGAGAAGAATCCAGCAGGACATTGCCCTTCCCATTTGTCCCACTCTTAAGTTCAAATAAATCAGTCTATCACTTTCTAGAAAAGATGAAGCAAATAGACTAGTAGACATGAACTGATCAATAACTGAAGTCAGGATCTGATGTTCTGGAGAGAAGAAATCAGCTCCTACCTGTTCATAGTTGAGCTTGTCAAATTTTCCCACTCCGCTTCCACAATGAATGATTAAATTCACTACAGCCCAGGTCCAAAGAGAGCCCAGCACATAAGAGCAGGTAGCAGCAGCAGGTTTCCTGTGTGCATACCACAGCCCCGAGGTGGAAGAGCCATCCAATAGCTACATGGCTACGAACGCAAACCCTAACACAACTTTAGGCATGAAAGAGAGCAAATTTAAGGTTGTCATTAGAAATAAGCTTCCTGAAAACCCAATGCATTTCCTTGATGACAGCTTTGTGAGAATTGCAACAAGAGAGCATCTTCAGCAAAAATTTTCCTGTCGGTGTCAAAGCCCAAAGTTTGCAACACCATGTTTGTTTTCTAATCAAAGGTGAGAGTTCATTTCCAATGTCAAAGCTGAGAGAAAAGCCAGGAGGAAGAGAGAGAGAAGGAGAAGGAAGGAGAGGAGAAGGAAGGAGAGGAGAAGGAAGGAGAGGAGAAGGAGGATTGCTAAAGTCCTTTTGCTCTTAATTACTGAAAATTTTGCCTTCACATTTCACCCAGAACTTTGCTGAGATTTACATCATCTAGTCTCCTTCCTGGCACACATCTAAAAGGAAAGAGGGAGTTTACAAGGAGAAAACAACTTACAATATTTGTATTTTAGCACTGTCATGCCCTACTCCTCTGAGGAAGTCTTTCCTGGTTTCACCACAGAATACCTGGCTACACCAAGGCATCACATTATATGCTGTAGTATTTCTGTAGATAACTGCTGTGCTGTTGAACTCGTGTAAGATGTAAATGTAAATGAAAAGCTAAAATCTTGGAAGGAGAGATGCAAACATTGCTACGCATTGAAACATTTACTTATTTTTAAGTCAGCCAATGTCTCTGTATCAAATATAATCAGAGAATGTTATGCATATGATGGATATTGATAAGCAATGCTTTACTCCTTCCTGCATTACTAATGTGCAATAACAGGCAGGTAGAGAAGGATTCTCAATATTTCCTTCAAAAATTCAAAAAAACTATGAAATTTGAGGTGTAAATGACCAGGCTAGGAGGCACCTGTCCTCACACAGAATATTTTCAGGCAGCACTGCAGTACAGGGCAGGGAAGGCTGCATCACCAACAACATAAAGCAATTCTTCACGTCTCCTCAGCTGAGGTGTCCTTCAGCTCTGTGCTTTGTTAAAGGGAATTACAAATGTGCAACCAGGTAGTTTTCATCCAAGTTATAAATGTTCAGAAAAAAATCTCATCTTGTACATGCTCAGTAAAGACTAGTTACAGTTAATTAATTTCTGTGTTTATGTGTTCTTCCACAGATGGCTTGATAAGCTATCAAGCACTCCCAAACAGGACATTTTTTGGCAAGTTCCTTACGGAGACTGGACACCACTGGCACTTTGGCAGCAGCTTCATACTGCTATGAACAATGAATAAATAACACTGACAGGCTCAGCTGTTCCTCTGTTCCAGGAAATGTGCTTCCATCTTCATAAACCAGCTTAGTGAGCATAATAAAAAGGCAGATCCAAACGGGCTTGGACTGCGTGTTTATCTGTAACCTCAGAATATGCAGCCTTTCTCCAGTAGAAGCCATTTCCATGGAAATTCCAGCAAGATGCCATTACCAACGAATACTCTGGTTTTAGATGTAACTGCAACTCAAAGTGAGAAATCACTTTAGTGTGCGTGTCTTCTGTACATTCCACAGGAAAATGAGACATCCATTTCACAGATGAAATGGCACATACCAGGATTTATATTAAGCCTTAAAAACACTCTTGGCAAAGGTGACTAACAGCCAAAATTGGAGAGCACATAAAGGCAAAATAGGGCAGAAGACTGAACTGTTCTATAATTTTTCTGCAGAAAAGTCAAATCTATGTCAGGGAAAAAAAGGGCTATTTATGCAAATAGATGATGAAAATAGTCAGGAATTATTAAACAGAGAGGAATTTTGTTCAACAAAGCCATCCCTTTTGCAGGTTTCTTGTGTGCCTCAACTCGCAGTCTCCTCTCAGATGTTTTTCTTTTCATCTTTAAACTGAGAACATCTACTTATTTCCAATTCTCTGCCACACAGTTATATACACTGCTTTGCATTCAGCAGAGGCCACAGGGGAGCTGGTAAATGATCTTCCTGGATTTTTTGCATATCAGGACTACGAAGAGGAGTACTCGCTAAANGTAGAGCTTCATGGAACTTCCCGTGAAGTTAAAGTGACCTTCTCCGTTAAACTTAACTGAAGTTAGATCTGGCCTTCACTGAACACCAGCAAAAGTCTGCCCCAGCTGGTTTCCAAACATCTGTGAAAGGGTCTTCCATGCTGAAAGCCATGACCTCAAATAAGAGTGCCTCAAACAATAGCCCCCTGCAGCGAACCAAACAGGCTGAACTCATTAAGAACCTCTGACTCATGCAGTTGTAAAAATCTCAGCAGCATTACACCCAGAGTTGGTTAAATATTTATTGCCTGGCAATTTTAGCTCTTGCTTACAGGTTATCCACTAAGAGATCATAATTATAACAAATACATTTATCGCTTATTATTTTAATGTAGGTACATGGATTTTGAACAAGCTGAAAAATCTCACATCCATCCAGACTTACTGTTCATATTTAGAATAGTTTTATACAGGTTAATTGTAATGACTCCCAGGAGTTACCTCTGATTTCATCACTGACTATGAGATGGACTCAGCATAATTCCCAAACCGTCCCATATGGAGAATGCATGGCTGCATCTGCAGGGTCAGCCTTGGTCACAACCCTACTGCCTGTGGCCGTAAGCTTGTCTCTTAATGCTTAAGAAATTGCCTTTTGGTAACTCAATTTTTGGGATATCATACAACATATTCAAGAAGCACCAGGAGATAAAGCAGGAACGACAAATGATACAATATTTTAAGCCAGTATTTTACACTAACTCTTCTCAGGATATGGCTAAAATCTCCAAATCAAAAAGACGTCAACCATAACCACGTTGTGCTCCCAGCTAGCCATCCGCTAGGAAGAAGAATGACACCTTAGTTCTTGCATGTTGCTGCAGTATTCAGACTAGAGAAGACAGCTCCTGCTGTGCTGCTTAAACCCTACTGGACTATTAAGAATGCAGTTACTCTATGAGGATCATCAGGACTGTGTTCCTCCTGGTGGGAAAGGTGGAGGCTCAAACTTTCTTTAGGCCATGCAATTGGCAGTGAGCCCCACCAGAGCTAGCCGGCGCGCGACAAGGACATCCAGCAGTGCTAATGAAGGACAGAGCAGGATAAGGACAGGCATCCGACAGAGTATCAGGTGTTGGAGGAGCAGAACAGAAATAACTGGTTCTCTAGGACAGAGAAAGGCAGGTTTGCACTACCAGAAGGCAGTTTCCCTGATGCATACATACATACAGAGCCAGAAAAGCATTTTACCTCTACAGAAGACAGAAACATGATTTTCTTTTCTAAGCTGAATTCTGAAGCAAATAATATTTCCCTGGTGGACAGCAAGTGTCAGTCAGCATTTCCAGCCTCAGGGAACTATCCCCCAACTAAATTTGAGAAGACTATAGTCCTTCATTATAATTTTTATTCTCCAGCCTTCCAGCTTCACCTCAAAAATAATTTATGAGCTTTGTGGCAGATAAAAACTCCTTTCTTCTTTTGAAAGAAGTTACACCCTTCTGCTTAAGAAAGCAGCACTGAAATGGGTCCTTTGGTTCATTTCTTTTTGTCACATTCATTTCATACACATCTCTCTTGACTAAATTATGCGTGACTGAGATGCTTATGATTACTGGATCCAGTTAAAAGAATATGAGACCCCAGGAGCATGGAAATCTCCATGCACTGAGACATCACCTCCCTCCTCTGGTACTATCTGAAACTGGAATAGACTCTGATCGCATTGAGAGAAGATGAGACCTCCAAGCAGAATTTTGAAAAGTGAAAAGCAGAGGGAGGGAAAAAACCCAAACAGTTGAGCCTGAAAGAAAAGAAACAAGAAGTGAAACAATTAATGTTCCTAAATAGGTAACAATCACTGGTAAAATTTCAAAATCCTGGAACATTTAAATTAGAGCCCTGGTATCCACAAGGAAGGAGATAGACTCGAGCACAATGGAGACACATAGAAAACAGTGATTTTTTGTAAATGTTGCCCTGAAGATATTGATCTCCTAAATACCATTCAAGTAAACCAGGATGAAAGGGCAAGCTATTAACCTCAAGTTTGCAAGTCTGAAGAATATTGCAATCCGAAATACACCTGTTAGGAGATATGAATATTAAAGATGCCTGCAGAAGGAAGGAGAGCCTGCTGAAGCATTTTTGACTGCTTTTAAATTAATGAGCCAAACCAGAACTGAGATACTTTGGCAGCTTTTCTTACAAGACAGTGACTGTGCTCAAGGAAGAGACTGCTAACAAATACAGATCTACAAGCAAGGCTGTTTCTGCCTTCAGAAAAATCACATTGTGTTGAATGAAAATGTTATAGTGAAAGCAAGGTGAAACCAGACTAGACACTCACCATTTAGAGAGGAAACTGAAAACCAGAAGGTCCTAAGAGTAAGAATTCAGAAGAGATTTCACAGGTCAAAAGGCAAGAGAAATGTAAAAGAAAGCATTGCAAAAGATATAGCAAAAGTACAGCCCCAAATAATCTCCAGCATTTCAAAAACACTGTACCAAAGCTATAGAAATAACCGTTAAGAAAAATGGAGCCCACTAGTAGCAATGCAAAGGAGACCACCACGCAGGTGCACTGATAGCACTGGAGGGACAGCACAAGGGGCAGCCAGAGGGACTGTCATCAACAGTCTGTGAAAACAAGAGCTGAGACGATGCCTCGGTACTCTCAGCAGGTGATGATACAAGATTATTTGATATGACTCTTTGAATTATATATCAGTGCTTGTGGTTCAACTTGAAAATGTTGTGGAAATCTGAGTGAAAAGCCTTTCAAACTGATGAAATCAAGAATTTAACGTAAGGACAGTTCCTACAGAAAGACTGAATTGAATACAAGCTACAGTAGAAAGTTAAAAGATGTGCAGCTAGGTTAGTTATAATTACTGGGAATATTAGGATTAAAAGCATGTGTAGCTTTGGGCTTGGTTCAGTGAACAGACACTATGAGACAGAAAACAATTACTCAGTCCTCAAAACAATGTGGAATACATTTACAAAGTCACAGGAAAACATAAGACCCCTCAGAAAACCATGAAGGTTGGTAGGACTACAAAAGGAGGACAAAGACAGCCCACACCAACTCAACTGGAGCTG
>VYZW01050221.1:50045-77526 GCA_013401315.1 Balaeniceps rex
AATATTGAAATTAAGAAAACTGCAGAAACAGCTCCCACCTAAGGCTTGATGCAAGAGCATGTACAGCTAACAGGCCCCAAGTCGCAACATCAGACAGAAACGTCTCCCTGGTCTGGCAGGAGCAGAAAGAAATGCAGGTGTGCACATGTGCCCATGTTTATGGAAGGTAGGAGAAAAAAAGCTCTTTAAGGAAAGAGAAGGAAAACAAACCAAAACAAAAAGCAACACTTCGACAAACACAGTTCCACAACTGACAAATACTTTGGACCAAGATAACGTTTGAACTGAAGAGTTTTGCTTCTCTATTCAGCTGAGTCAAAATGGTTTGTTTTAGGAAGGCCAAGTTACTTGGCTCTGACTCACTGCCACTCATCTTTTGCTAAAAGAAGTGTTTGTTGGGAGAGAGTGATGATCTCCTAAAGAAAAAGCCACATTTTACCCTCTAAGAACTTGCCAATTAGCAGACTGTCAAGTGCTCCAGACCCTATGTGGAAAAGGCCCAGGAAGATTAGTCTCCTACATCTACAAGTAGAGACAACCTATCAACTGAATTCTCAGCAAGGCCACAAAGGTGTAATTTCTCCCCCCACAACACCTGCAAAGTGTCAAACAGGCCCTTTGGCAAACTCTGCTCAGCAGCCTGAGAAGGCAGTCTCTTGATTGTCTCATTCACCAGCTTCACAACAGATTTGATGCTCCCATGGCATGTATCTTCCTTCCCCTTCAGACAGACCTGTTAGCACCACCAGGAATGTGGCTGGGATGATGGTTTTTTGCAGAAAAACTTAAGTTATCTATTCTTTGGGAAAACAACTCTAAGGCATAAATGAACACAATAGGATATATTTCTTGCTAAGAATGGTAATTTTGTTTTTTTTTCTGAATACAGTCCTGCTGGTCATATGTTTTTTATATAGAAAATAAATAACATTTGTTTTCACCACACATGTGAATACATGGGTAAACACACACATGTTTGTATTTAACCTGGTCGGGCTATTACATGCTAATTGACTGTGGTAAATTCAATAATTGACACATAGTCTTAACCTGCTTAAAAGGACATAGGTTTTTATAGAACATATCTCTTATATGCTGTAGTTTAAGTAGAGACAGAAATGTGGAAACACAAGAGTAAAAGTGTTTATAAATTGTGGTAAGTAAACCAAAGGTAGGTAAACTAAATTAGGCTAAAAGGAATCAGAATAAGAAGGAGCCATCAGAAGTGCCTCTGAGAAGTGAGAAACCAGTCAGGCCTTCACATCATTATCAAGGCTAAAAAAAATTGTGACCCCAAAGAGAGAAATAGGTACCTCTCCTTGTACGATATTTATAAATACTCATTATATACTTAGAATAAAGAAGTCTGAGCTGTGACTTGTTCCTTTCTGATCTCAAGTCAACGCAGATGCGTGCCCCAAAGCCCTGTTTACATTTCTTCTGAACCCAAGTCCAGCAGTGATCTCCGAGGCCACATTTAGAGCTCTTAAGTGTCAAGACATTGGGTTTATCTCCCCCATTGTTAGCAATCATTGTATTTCAGTCCTACATGAATTCCTCATGAAATATCTATATTGCACTCACAATAATGACTATTATATTTATTAGTGCACATCAAAACTTTGGAAACAGTTTTCTTACAATCCAGTTAGACTCTTATTTGTGTAGAGCAGATCCTTGAAATATCTCTGTTCCCAGCTCATGTTCAGATAGTCAACAAAACTCAATGTACTTTCCAGAGCTATGAAGTATTAGAAGCTTCCCACAGTCACACTGCTACAATATCAAACAAATCAAAGGTGTCTCAGATCTCCATAGTCTTATGTCTTAAACAACAGCAGGTGGAATGGCACAGTTTACAAAAAGTGTCCAGATAGTGTTAGGAGGTATTGCATCCTGAGGTTAATGGTTCACAATGCTTGCCATATAATATTTAAGAACAGGTTAAAAAAAAAAATCTCTTAATATCATAGGCTCTGCAGCTTCATCATATTTTAAGCACTACAAAATTTTATGTTCTCTCAGACTGGCTAAATGTAGCAACATTTAAATGAAGAGCACTCTCTGGTTTTTTAACAGAAGCTTTACTTTTTCACACCAGGTTTCTTAATCCAGGTTAACCCAATAGTCAAAATTATTTCTGCTTTAAAAAGTCTCCTTGATTTGAACAATAGCAAATTCACCATATCTTTGATTTAAAAGACATCTCCAGATACTTTCAAAATTACATTTTTCAGATGCTAAAAGGCATAACAATAATAATAATGAGATACCCTGTCTGAAGAAATGAGAATATTTGCTGTTCAATTTAAATAATTATCTAAATAATTATAATAATATCACAAACATTCCTGTAAGTGAGCATATTTTGCCAGCCCTTACTTACACTGGTATTTGTTACAGTTCAATGCAACACATGATCCACCTTCAGTACCATAATTCGTTACATTGATTCCCGTAATTTTAATCTTCTGTGATTACATGCCCTTGCTTACACATGGTAATTTATTTTAAAATTCATAGTGCCTTCCTATTTTTAAGTATAGAGGTATATACACAGAAGCTCAGCACTAGTTAAGCAGGTAGAACATACCAATAGCACTGTGAAGCTAAACTAATAAATGCAACGTCTTGACATTTTCTCACAACAACTAAAAAATCCAAAGCATCAAATGTGTTGTATTAAGCAAAAAGAGTCCATGTTGTCTCTGCAGAAAGCAGTGTGCATTCTGGGTGCTCCAGCTCAGGGCGTCAAAGTCCTTTTTGGGATGGAAAACAATCAAGCCTTAAATCCCTTTTTTGTTCAGCACAAAATGTTCCCTCTCCCAGGATTCAAGATCAGGCTGTTACCATGTGGAAAAGCTTACCTTACAGTAAGTGATAGAATAAATTTTCTGGTAAGTAGGTTTTTTCAAGGTTTTGTTTTGTTGTTTGGTGTGGTTTTTTTCCATCTCCCCTAAATGAGCAGCTGTTGGAACTTGCTTAAGGGTTTAGACTGGCTGGTACCAGTCCCTGTAGGAATGTATGAGGGAGCAAAGCATGGAGATGGAAGTCAACGGTGCATGAAATATGCAATTTATGACAATATTAAGCAACACATTTCTCCAGCCTACTCAGGGGAGGAGCAGTTTACCCCTGAGGGGTCAGTATACTCATCTGCAGCTCCCCAGAGAGATGCACCCATGCCAGCAGCACCAGTTTACTGAACATAACTGTAACAGTGACTCCTTTTCCTACTGAGGGAGTAGATGATCTGCAGCCTCCGAGGTGGGGAAGAGGGTACAGGCAAATGGCAGCAGGGGGCAGAAAGACACCGGGAGGCAAAGCGGTAGTGGAAGGACAAAGAAAGGGAAGATGAG
Source organism: Balaeniceps rex (assembly GCA_013401315.1). Classification (NCBI taxonomy): domain Eukaryota; kingdom Metazoa; phylum Chordata; class Aves; order Pelecaniformes; family Balaenicipitidae; genus Balaeniceps; species Balaeniceps rex. The sequence continues at coordinate 53,405 of VYZW01050221.1, forward strand.
GAGCCCAACAGGAGCAAGTGGGAGCTGAAAAACAAAGCAAGGGAGGAGGAACACTGGATTTTAGGGCCAGGAGCAGGAAAGAACTGGCACCAGAACCAGCAATTGTATTTTAGCATGAAGGCATCATTAGAGACCACACAGTGGGGCAGAGATGCACACCGGCTCACTAGGAGCAAGTCACTTCGGGCATCAGGAGCTGTATAACCACGCAATAATGCATCATACAAACCCAATCAGCACCTTAACTCCATGTTGTAGGCTGACCTGACACCATGTATGTACAGTCCAAGCATCTCTCTAGCAAAGTAGAAATGTCTTAAACAAGGTTTACAAGTTCATCTGCATTGGTGGTTTTTATTATTATTTTTTTTAAACTCATTTTAATTTATCTTCCTCTTTAGGCAGCACAGTGTTTAAAATTCAGCTTTTATATGTGAAATAACTAATCATGTCATCGGAGAGAGAAATACTCAATTGTATAATTACAGGTGATAGACAATATTTAAAGAAAATGCTCAGAACATGATGACAACTTTGGTAAGAATCAAGTTAGTTTCAGGAAGTAGCAATTTTTTAAATAAACAAAATGAAGAAGGGGAAAGGGGCAGAAAGGGGAGAAAGCAAGATAACAATATATGAAGAAAATATGCAAGACTGCACAAGAAAAGTTTGTTTAAAAAGTGATGTTATAATTTCAAAACTAACAGAATATGAGAAGGACAGGAACAGAGAGTCAAAATACCTTTTAAATCTTAAAAGTTAATTTACGATGCAAGGAAAGGAAACCATGTATCAGCATTTCCTCAATCCTGTCCTTTGACATACAATTTAAAGATCTCATTCTTGCAGACTTGGATGAAGAAGAAAACCCCAAACATCTATAGGATCTTCAGCACTACAAGTGTTTGCTGTGTGTAACCTTGGTAAAGCACTGTAAAATTGCCCACAGAGCTCTTTTTTTTCTTTTTTTTTAACCTGAAAGACAAGTCCTAAAACTTCTTATTAAATTAGATACTTGGTTTCTGAGTACAAAAATCAGTGCCATCTCTGAACTGGGCGATGTATACATGTGCAAAGAGGTGCTCACACAACTTTGAGGCAATCTATACATGAGAGGAATCTATCGGGCACATTCTCCACTCAGATTATGTTCCACCCTTTCCTATCTAATGCCTGACTTCTGGCATTAAAACATGCCACAGAAATCATCAGCGGGTTTGTACAAACTCTTCTCTTCCCTCAACCCTCAGACAATATTGCTTCCAAGCAAACTGTCTGGTACAGAGAAATCACATCTAGGGGTGACTTAGGAAGTTCAAAATAAAATACAAATCAAGCCAAATAATTGCCAAGCAATGGTTTGCCACACTTGATCAGATCACGAACTCATGGAGTCTGTCATCTTTCCTGAGCTACTGCCCACTATCTGATATTCAGAGGCAAGAGGGGGGAAAAAAGGTCTAGTTATTCCCCAGTACAGCATACCCGACATCTGCGTGTCCAGCAGCACAGGCCGTGTCGCAGTGTCTGCTCAAAATCAGAGGGAAGAGACGGGATACAGAACAGATCCAGCTTTCAAATATAAGCAAGACCTTTAAAAAGCTAGGAAATTTCAATATGCAGAACTACATATCTCATCTCTAAGCTACCTATTAAGCTGGTTTGACTTTCCTTTTATATTAGTTTTAAAATGTTGGTGTTCTGTTTCACTCTTTCTTCCTGCCTTGGCAATACCATGTTCTTCTGTTAGCCCGCTGAGGACACAGCTGGTGTTGAAGGCACACAGGAAGCCCAAGGGATGCAGCACACACCTCAGCTCAAGGATTTCAGCCTTCAGCTGGCTGGGAGCCATCGCTGCCTCTCCAAAGACCAACTACCAACATGGGCCCTCTACCAGGTCAAATAACACTTCCACCCGTGGTACCATGGCACCAGCCAGCCTTGGTGGAGGCGGCACTGCCCAGGGGCTGCAGGATGGGGGGGACATGTGCGGGATGGGGGACTACTGCCCACAGCTCCGTGCCAGGATGGAGATCCCAGAATTGCCCACCAGTGGTCCCGAGCAACCGGGAACAGTAATTACATGGTTGTCTTTAATAAGGTTTTGCTGCATATGTGATCTCATGCATCTGGGAGGCAGTGTCACCAGAGAAAATGCATTTCTGTAAAAGGTGTGACATTCAAAAAAATAAAATTTTACCATGAGTAAAGCAGTAAGAAATGCTAGCAGAGGAAGCAATTACAGGTGATAAAGGAATGTTCTCAGGAAATCAGCAGCCTGGTAAGCTTTGCAAGGTAAATATCAGCACCGTGGTACAGAGTTAGAGAGATGATGGGTTGTATCTTTGCTCCACAGAAAAATATTTTCAGTAAAGCAGCAAAGATGAGTATATACATCTGCTATAAATATTTAACAACTCCACATCAGCTTGAAACAAGCAGACTAAATACACACAGCATTTTGCACCAGTCTCGGTTTCCAGCGGTGCAAGACACAGGTAACACTACCCTCTGCTGTAGAAAACCATGAAGTGCCTGCCTGGACTGCACTGGCAGCACAGCCACCAGCCCCAGGCAAGCCTCTGGACAAGTCTCCTCCTCACCCACGGTGAGCACACCACTGCTCTCTCCAGAGAGTCACCCGTGGCCCATCCTGGTCGATGCCCTGAAGCCACTGTGTGGGGTGCGATGGCAACGGGGAGCTCTGAGGTCCCCACGGCTCTGGCACACGCTGTGTCCTTAACCAGCCTCGCAGCCGCCCCACTGCCTCTGGCTATGAAAGCAGGGGATTGCTCCTTGGTTTTCATATGGACTATCAGAGGCTTTCTAAAAAATAAGAGCATTGAATTACATAGTTTAAAGTGTGTCTGTACTGAAATATGCTCACTTAGGCCTTTGTTCTTCTTTATATTCATTTATAATTTTTATCACATATAAATGATTTCTAAGTTATGGTCAGTCTTTAATTACCCTTTCCCCATGCCACATTCTGTTCCCTGCTCAAATCACAGAGTGATCTGACCCAAATATTTACTTCCTAGAAGGCTGAAAAAGATATATAGTTGCTCTGTTGCAATCAACAGGCTAAAATCAGAGCCTTTGCCCTAAAGAGCTTGGGCCAGGGCTGCTGAAGCATCTCCTCTTCCAGGGCACCTCAGCTTGTGCTGAAGGGTCTCTCCTAACCCCTCAGGCACCCTCTTCTTTCCATCAGGAAGACATACAGCATGCAGACAGCAGAGAGCACTGTTATCTGCTTTATAAACTCGATTCTGAGAAATTCCTAACTCCCAGGCTGCCTACTGAGGTCAGGCAAGAGGGATTAGCTGAGAGCCGGATCCTACATTGCCCCCTGCAGCAGCCTATGTGTGTGCTCATGGGGTAAGCGAGGAGAAATCCAACTGAAAAGGGCAGCCGTAGTCCCAGTCCCTGGGGCTTCTCTGCTAGAAGTTGAGGCTATACTCACAGCCCTGGGAAAGTGCAAGACGGGGAGGATCATCCCGTGTGGCACGGATGGAGAGGCAGGCCCCAGAGTGTGCTCCCCTCAGGCAGTCACACCTCCCCGGCCACACGGTGAAGATGCAGGTCAGCTTCCTTCCCTCTGCAGGGGAAGCACAACTCAATCCCATGAAAGATTTGCTCTAAAAGAGGTGAAATGGAAAAGGTTTGGGCCTGGCTTTCAGCCCACTAACTCTCTGAAAATTCAACTACTACACCCCTGGTACCGCTGCTGCCAATTTAGCAGAAAAGAACCAGAAGTGCCAAGGACAACTCTATGGAAGGAGTGTGATCCTTTCCGGTTTAGACATTTCAGGAACTATTACAAAGACAGATGGCACAGGTGAATTTGCAGCATCCCTAACTGCACTTCTCACAAGACAGCAAGGCAGCTGGACTGCAGAAAAGGGTTCAAAAGCCTGACGTTCTTTAGCCAGAAGATGAATTTGTACATGTTTCAGATTGCATCAATACAACTTCAGCTTCTGTTTTGCAAAGACCAGATTAGACAGAGCAATAACAACTCAATCTATTCAACAAACAGGATGGTAGATACAGAGCTTTCCTGTAGCACATTAACACCTTCAACCAAGGGCAAAAACACCTCTGAGCTGAGACTGCTAAGGGTGCTGGAAGGACATGTGTAAGGAGGACCTGCAACGGTAGCTGGTATGCAATGTCAAACGAAAATGTGAGACAAATGAGAGCTCTTGCTTGCACTAATTTATGTCTAAGCTCCAGAACAGGAGCTGAGATCTTTGAGGTAGCTAAATAGTATCTTAAGTTGCATGAAAGATATAAAGTCATGTTATCTAATAGTCTGTTTCTCTAGCAGCTTCTGCACTGAAGGCATTTGAAACCCTATACCTTTACATAGGTCAGGGCAAAATGAGATAGCATCAAATCTTTCTGAGTGTGAAGGAGGTGGGGGAGACACGTTCAGCCTAGAAATCCTTTCACAAAATCATACTTGCACATCTATTGATCTTGATTACCCTAAATCCTCTCCACATGTAAGTATCCATCACTGCCATGCTTTTGAACTACTGCAAAAGCCTGCAATGGCTGTTAGCTTATATACAGCTCTGTCCAACTGCCCTCAAACAGCAGCATGCCCCTTTCTGCGTGTCCCTTTTCGTCACAACCACACACCACAGTTCTGAGTCTCTCATGCTCAATGAAGACAAGAAAACCTCAGACTACAGTTACCCAAAGAAATGTTTGCATCTAGAATAAGGCATCAAATGAACCAACTGAGACTGGAGATTGAGCACAGGGAAGGTATTTCACTGGGTAATACATAATTAAGCTGGGGAAATCCTTCCTACAGCTGTTGCAGGTTATAAATTCATATTGTTTCAAAAAGTGACTGAAAAAAACCATCATGGATTAAAAAAAAAAATCCATTAAGTCATATTAAATTCAAAGGTCTTACTTCTAGAGTTCAATAAGTTTCTAGATTACTGATGTCTAGACATTCAGAGTTTATTTAGGGAAGTACCTAGATATGCTTGCCATGCTCTAACAGCCTTTCCTTGGCATCTGATACCTGGACCACCTGAGACAGGCTACCTAGCCTAATAGGCTTTTGGGCTAATCCAGTATGGCAGCACTTGTGGCCAAGAAAAAACATTTTAGGGACAGCACAGTTGAAAGGAAACGAAGAATATCATGCAGCTGCAAGGTTTCTGTGAAAACAGGCAAGAGTTTTTCTAAGTCCCAGCCTTAGGCGTTGTCTGTAGAGAACAGTCAGTAAATGACGTTTGAATTGCTTTAAAAAGTGGCTTAGTTATTATGCATTACACCACTTGTTCCTAATGCTGATGGTCTTTAGCCAAAAGTACCCTTTGTTGGATTCAGTTTATTTTATTTTGAAAGTGAAGTAAAAGAAGGAGAATTATGGGTACTTGAATCCTGAAAAAGAGTATTGGCAGCTCTAGGATTTAATGCACTATAACAAATGCAGACTGACTTCACACATTAGGTCAGCATGCCATTAAACAGAGCTGACCTAAACTAGGGAACTGAGGCAAAGGTCTGGAAAACAGCTGCTTCAGAGCCTGAAGTAACAGAAGAATTATGGCCATGGGAATGGAGAATTTCCCAGGGGACAGGACAAAGGCTGGACGAATTGGGGGACAAAGCTGCCCTCCTCAGGAACACAATTCCTGTGAGATCATTTTAATTTTCCAGAGATTACAGCATTTCCTTTTGTCACAACGCTTATGCAAAAATGAGCTTGTTGAAGACTGAGAGAGGCTCAAAAGCTATTGCTACAAAGATCACAAACAGCTGAGGTAGATCTACTGAACTTCAACAGGGATTTTTGGAATTTTTTTACAGCTACCAGGTGAATAATAGCTTATCTGAAAAACTCAGAAGAACATCATTCAGACTCAAGCAAGGAGGTCTTCAGGCAGGCAATTCTAGCACCAGGAAGTAAAGAGTAATTATGCGTAGATATCTGCGATACCAGAGTATGCCCCTTACAGCAACTGCAACTTACTAGGCTGCTGTAGTCTTTTAGCAAGAAACTAAGCTCCCAAAACTAACAGGCCAGACTATACACGGCTCAATAGTTTTTTAAACATCCTTAAAACAGCACTGCAGAGCAAATCACAAACTGAAATATCCAGAATTTTATTCATTGCCTGTAAAAACAACCCAAGCCCAGGAGGTTGGTGGAATGACGCTTCCCCAGCTCTGCTCCAAGACAGCAAATCTGAGCTCCATGCTGCAAAGCCTGAAAATGAATTTAAAGATGTGGCACACCACAGGCACTGCTACAGCTCTTTTGCTTATAAGTAAGGCATAAACTAATAACACCCTTAAATGATTGCTGTATCTAACTATAGGAGTGCTTTTTAAGTCTATTATTTTTCATTCAAGTTTCATTATTGAAGGAAGAGGGGGAGGAAAAGCAGTTAATGGGAAAAGATAATAAACAAAACCCATGTAGATAAAGAATCACCCATGCTCACTTGATCCATTGCTACAAGCAAATTAGATAAGAGGAGAGGCAGGCAGAGTTTTCTGAGCAATATGTTCTATTGCAAGCTCAAAATCTTAAAAATCAGACCTTGAATGTATTGAAATGATTACTATAATAAATAATATTCATTATAACAAATACACCAGAGTGCAGCATGCTGTTCTCTTGCCCACCCATCCCCAGCAGAAGCCTAACAAAGGGTATTAAATGCTCTTAAACCTGGCTGCAAGATTTGGGTCTTTTCATTAGAGATTTACACCCAGCTTTGCCAAAGATACGCTTTCTGGCCATGGGCTCTGTCCTGGTTTTGGCTGGGTTAGAGTTACTTTTCTTCCTAGTAGCTGGCATAGTGCTGTGTTTTGGATTTAGTAGGAGAAGAATGCTGATAACACACTGATGTTTTAGTTGTTGCCAAGTAGTGCTTACCCTAGTCAAGGACTTTCTTTTTCAGCTTCCCAAGCTCTGCCAGGTGCACGAGAAACTGGGAGGGGGCACAGCCAAGATAGTTGACCCAAACTGGCCAAAGGGCTATTCCATACCATATGATATCATGCTCAGTATATAAACTGGGGGGAGTTGGCCAGAGGCAGTGATCGCTGCTCAGGGACTGGCTGGGTGTCAGTCGGCAGGTGGTGAGCAGTTGCATCACGTGGGTTTTTTCCTGGGTTTTGTTTCTCTCTCTCNCATTTCCTTTGCTCTGTCTCTCAGCTTCTACATTTATGAAATAAGAGTGACAACCCAGAACTCACCTTTGGAAATGAGCCCTGTCCTACTAGCTAAATGGTATCGAGCTGAGTATGGGCTTTTTCCAAAGTAACACCCAAAGAGAGATGCACAGCCACAGAGAGCTCAGATGTGAGCCCATTAACTATTCCAGCTGTGCCATGACTATACTTCTGCCATGTTGTTACCTGACCTAGTCTTAATGCATGCAGACCCCACATGTCTCCCTTCGCGACAGTCCTCCCTTCTAAAACTCTAGAGAGCATGCATGCTTTTGCAAAACCCTTTTTGGATGAAAAAGCTTGGTATTACTTAGTGATTTACTGACTAGGAAAAACCTGTAAATCATAGAATGGTTTGGGTTGGAAGGGACATTAAAGATCATCTAGTTCCACTCCCCCTGCCATGGGCAGAGACACCTTCAGCTAGATCAGGTTGCTCAAAGCCTGATCCAACTTGGCCTTGAACACTTCCAGGGAGATGGCATCTAGAATTATAGAGTCATCGAATAGTTTGCGTTGGAAAGGACCTTAAGGATCATCTAGTCCACCCCCCCTGCAATGAGCAGGGGCATCTTCAACTAGATCAGGTTGCTCAGAGCCCCATCCAACCTGGCCTTGAACACTTCCAGGGATGGGGCATCTACCACTTCTCTGGGCAACCTGTTCCAGTGTCTCACCACCCTCACAGTAAAGAATTTCTTTCTAAGATCTAATCTAAAGTCTACCGTCTTTCAGTTTAAAACCATTCATTAGCCCTTGTCCTATCACTACACTCTCTGATAAAGAGTCCCTCCCCATCCTCCCTGTAGCCCCTTTAAATACTGGAGAGCTGCTATAAGGTCTCCCCAGAGCCTTCTCTAGGCTAAACAACCCCAAATGCTAACAAAAAAAGTACAGTCAACCTATTTATCTAGGGCAGAGTACAGGGAGGGTTGAAATACGGCTTAATGACCGAATTTGACATTGCAGAAAAGATATTCCTGAAAAATCACAAGCAATTACTTCCCCTCCACCTCACCCCGTTATCTTGTACCAGGCAGCTTTACATAAATACTTGTAAAAACATACAGAGGGCTGCTGATTATTTGAACTGGTGGGTGAAAGTAGAGCACTATTAGGACAGCCTGGTAAGGGTTAGGACTTTGGCAGATAATGCACCAAACGGTTTTCACAGCATTTGTCAACAACCTCTACGTTCACTGCATTGCAACAAGGGAGGTAGGTCGTGGGGCAGACAGATCTTGCCTGCTTGCACAGCTTTAAACCTTCTTTCTGAATTCAGTCCACAATATTTGTGTCACTCATATGATACCGGCACCTTACGTACTTGAAAGTACAACCTCCAAAGAGTTAGGGAATCAGGACTGAAGCTGAACCCACCTGCAGTTTTAGGATGAGTGGAGTGATATGAAATGCCCTGGATAACACTGCTGAAGTTGAATAAAAGCAGTGGGAGATGTGCACAAATGGGGTTTTGGAAGTGGCTCTTGTTGGCTGAGCTCTCTCCCCCCACCAGCATGAAGCGGAAAAGCAGTTACTAGGGGATTACAGTTCCAAAAGCTGCAGGTAAACACATCTGCCCCCAAAGCCCCCAGCAGCTTTGTAGTTCAAATCTACTTTCTCTGGAGCTGGAGCTGTTACTCTCTGCTGTTCCGTTACAGAAAGAAGCTGGCTGTGACACCTCTCCCTTGCATTTAGCTCAGGGCTCGTGGCATGAGGGTGATGGGAAGAGAGAAGCTATTTCTCGTGTGACCCACCAGGCACTGTCCCCTGCATAAAGTTTGCCTGTCACCACACAGCCTCTCTTTTCCCTCATTTCCTTGGTACCTTCTCATTTTAAGGCACAGAATTGCTTACATACTAGAGACAAACTGGAGCCTAAATGCTAAACTGTCCCTCTCCTTAGGCTGTGCAGGAGCAGTGAGCTTGGTACTGAGATTCCTGGGAAGAATGTCAAAAGTCAATATGCAAGAAATCCTTTTAGATTTTGTCCTGGAGGCATTCATACAGCTTCACAGCCCTGTGTAGTCCATTGATCAGCATATGCATAAATGGTGAAGGACTGCAAGCTTCAGAGCAAGGCTCTCCAAACAAAAAAATCATGTTGTACGTATTTTGAGAGAGTGGATTTCTCTTCAGGTGAAGAAGGGATGATTTTAACGGCTTTATCAGGAATCAAGAAAGCATTCCCTGTAAGTCTTTTTTAAAGGAAATTGGAGCAAGAACATGCTAGTAAACAGGAAAATCTAGTAATTCTACATGCTACACGGTGTTCATACATTTCAAGACACCCCTCCAAAGAAAGAAAGCACCACAGTCCATTTACAGACTAAGAGCCAAAGTACATAAGAAACCAAAAAGTTCTGGGGGTCAGCAGCATGCCTGCAGCAGCAAGGAGACATCTCCCGAGACAAACTCCACTGCGCTGTACCGCCACCGTGTGGCACGAGTGTTATAGCATCAATAGTTAATGACGGTACAATACAGACAGCCTGGTACAGTTATTAGGCTGTTTCCTGGTCGAATTAAATTTCAATCACATGCAAGTAGGACGTATGCAGCATCCAAACCCATATCATCAGTTATCATGAAATATATTTTCATTCATGTCTGATCATTCTTTTGCTTAAGGTTATTAGGGTAGTTTGTTAGTTCATTAAGATAACGCTACCGCAGATGCTGCAACGTGGCCAAACGGTCTAAACATAAAAAACATTTTTTAAAATCCTTGTTTACTATTAGTTAATTTGCTTCATTAAAGTAAACTACTACCAAGCAGCAAATACAGAACAGAAGCAAAAAGATTCCCCAAAGACAGACTCAACATTCACATACAGCATCCATAATAATTCACAATTATTCATTAAGTATTCACAAGCATCCTAACCTTTAGGATGAACTTAGCACAAACAGATTCTTAACACTGTAGAATTTCTCACTCCACAGTGGCCCAGAGCTCTTTTCTGAGCACAAATTTGGGAAAGAAATTATTTTTATGAAATGCTCCATCATGAAAATGGAAGCAGAAATTACACTTTGATTGCATAAATGCCATCAATTTATTTATTTCCTGTGCAATGGTTACAGAGGCAACTGCTATATTTTAAACGCATCATGCAGACAACATGAAACATTTATTTAAGTGGTTGCACAGTGCAGAGACCTTGATTTAACCAGACTTTATTGTGCTCCTCACTGGAATGAAGACTGGCAGTTTGGTAGTTGGCACTTTTCAAGGAAGCTTAAGCTCATTCAGAGCCACTGAATGCAAAATTTTTACCCTGGCAATTAAACATGTATGCAGCTTGGCACAGCACGACACAACCAACTGTATGCAAATCTGAGAAAAAGACCATTTATGAATAAGATCCATGACTGCGCCCAGGAGTAACACAAAACTTCCAAAAACCAACCTACAGATAAAGAGAGAAGACAGGGCAAAAATCCCATCTCACAGCCAAGTTCTTAGCACATCCAGATTTTACCTCAACCAAAAAAGTCTCTTTTTTACTATTTGCTGGTCACATTTTATTATTCTATGTGTTCTGTTTACAATTCTTCTTGTAATTTTGCAGATTACTTGGGACTAAATTAACTGGACGCGACTCCATTATTTTCAATGCTGCAAAAGGTATTTCCTGCTGATTTTCCTGCATCATTGATATATCATTTTGTTTATTTTTCTTTGAGAGCTCATAAAATGTTTTTAACCCTCTGGACTAGCAGATCTGAGGACCAGACATGTCATTAGCTTACGTCATTAGCTTACGTCATTAGCTTACGTCATTTATCCAGATAGCAGTATAGCACAGGGGACCTCATGTTCATATGAAGGCCTATATCCCTTTGCTAGTACTTCTGCTCAAGTACTAAGTATCAGTAAATCCTAATTTGACTTTGCATCCTGAAGGGAAAAGCTGTGGGTTACATGAGCACAAGCCTCTGTACAGCCAGACAACATGCAAGTGTTGCTCAAGACTTCTGTGTTCAGTTCTGGATACCTTCACCATGTTTTTTTTTCCTATAGTCAAAGTAATTTCTCAGCGCATGCTGTCTTCTTTGTGAAAGTATCATCTACTGCACCCGGGAAGAATAATTCTAAGAATCAAAATGAAAACACACTCTGCAGGTGACACATGCTCTGCACTTGGAAGAATTTGCACCCCAGGCAGCAAGGAGATCTTTCTGTCCCTCGGAGACTCCACACCAGACAATCTGCTGTGGTGCCACATGGTGCTGCTCAGTTATATTACACAACCACCTTTTCAGAGCAAGGAGAAAATATGCTTTTGCCATGATTTTCAAACACGCTTATAACTAAATTGCTGTTTAAGATTAAGAGGCCCCAAGTCACCCATTAGGTTGAGGATGGGCACAGCATAACACTTTCATATCTATTATATTACCAATATACAAGAAGAAAATATAAAAACTACATGTGCAAGACAGATTGCAAATACAGAAACTGAGATTGTGCTCAACAATTAAAAATAAAAGGGCAACGGGCTCCATTTGGATGAGATACGCTGTCTTCTGGCCCAGTCTCTTCCTCTGTATTTACACTGTAGACAACACAAAAGGAACAGGAATATCTGTGACTCTACCAGTTTAGACAGAAATTAAAACAGGTGGCAATGAAGAGAAAACACTAAATTTATTTTGGAGAGTTAAGTACTGTTTGAAAGAGAGACATAGTGATTGCCCGAAGCAAGCAAATGACTGGCTGAATAAAAGTTAAAAAAAAATATATATATATATATACACATATATTTTGGTCATCTGCCTGCGCACACGGAGCAGTACACCCTCGCTCCACTGGAGTGTGCTGTTTGTTTGCAATAGGAATATCAGCTCTTGGCTTCCCGGGGCTGCAGGTAGTGCTGCCGTCTCCAACCCTTCGTACCCTGTACGCTGCTGCGTGGGTCTGCAGCAACTCCTGCTCTAACACGACTGTTTGCGTGTTACAGATGTTGCCAGGATTCAATCAGCTGCTCTACTGGCAGGAGCACGTAACAGTAGCAACAAGGCAGCTGCCTCACCAGTGCAGCTCATCTCACGGCAAACTTTACCTGGGACTCATCCCAGGCAGATCCCTTTGCTCTGAACTCAGCTAGCCTTAAGGCTAACACAGCTGGTGAGCGCTGTGACACCGCCCCAAACTTTTCCTTTTGCTTGCTTATTCAATAGTTCCACTCATTAGCCATTGTGCAGGTTGATTAAAATAGAAAGCAAAGAGGGCAATGGCAGTCTCTACTTTGATTGAGGACTGTAAAAGGTCTCAAGTTTGCTTCCTTTCAGAGACGGGAAAAAAAAAAAAAAAAGGAAGAAAGATCAATGCTGTTGCAAATATTCAGTGCTCGAATAACTTTGCCTTCCACAGCAAATATCGAGAGCCAAACCTCCAATAGGGTAATCTGGTCATGATTCAATGAAGCCAGTGCAGGTTTATACCACTACAGGCTTTGACCCTTAGGACCCATTTATAGTGGCTGCTCATGCAGAACACAGTCAATCAGTGGGAAATCAGTGGAAAGGGGTAAACTCTAAAACTGGATACCTGAAACTTTTGTTCTCTCTTTGTAGTATACATTAACAGGAACTGCTCTGTATAGTAGCAGGGAACTTAATGAAGCACTTACATTTAAGCTAAGAAGAAATCCTATCACCAACCCTCCTCATTCTTTCACCTATTACTGGTATAAAATCATCACGCTCCTGGAAGGCATCAGAAAGAAAAGGGACCATGATGATTAAATTGCAAAGTTTTGCTCCTGTGACTTGAGAGCATCCTCTTAACAATCTTTCAAATAAAAAGGCATTTGGGTTCAAGCTTCAACAGCTGCTGCAGCAGGCAGGATGCTAAAGTAAAGCCAGGACAGAGGCAGTGAAGTCTCAGATTTCCACTTGCAAATTACTACATAACAAGAGAGAAGCAAAAAGACCTTGCACAGGGGGGTAGAAAGATCATTTGCTAGCTCTCCTCTTCACTTATTTCAAATGAGAAATAGGAAGAGTAGTCAATGAAGCCCAAGGCTTTAGGCAAAACACTTGGTGCATTTTTGAAAGAGAAATTACACAGTGGAACAACAATGCAATGAAGATGAAGACATGAATTTATCCAAACTCTGCAGTAAGACTCTGTATCTACTCATTACTTTCTTTTACCTATTCCATCCTCACTTTTCAAGTCCCTCGCAACTCAGCCTCACCCTAGAGAATAAGAAGGGCTCCTACAGCCATACCATCACATCTGAGAACCCCTACCTTCACTCTGAAACAGCAGCAATTTTGCTGCTCCTCACAGCTACGAAGACAGGCACCATGTGCAACGTAATGCCCAGGTCTGCAGAAATGCAGACAAATGCCTGCCATGCCTGAGTGCACTTCACAGGACCGGTGCTCTCCCTGGGACTCCAAGGCTGCCCATGGGGAAGACGCTGAAAAGTGGCTTAACTCACTTGCCTGGGGCGGTGTGTGTGACCAGAGCTCCCTCCCTGCCACCACGCTGCAGGGTGAGCAGGGAGCCTGGCCGCCTCCTTGCTGGCATGGCCGGATCTGGGGCATTTCTTCTTCACAGGAGAATAGGACAACAAGGGAGCTCCAACCCTTTCAGGAGAGGACAACCACATCCCCTCTCCCCAGCAGGCAACGATAGGGGTCACAGCCTATATGTAAGGGAAAACACATTCAGTCTTACTTGAACAAGTTCAAATAAAGATGACAAGACTTCAGCTTCTTCCTTAAAATTATCCAGTTGCATGCCATGTGGCTATAAAACAGACTACCATCGGTTTTTACTACACCGTATATAGTGCATACATAATGAAAACACAATCTACTGCCCTAGCCCACAGGAGAGGACAATTTGTTTCCGAGATGAAGTTTGCTTGCTAATAATGGCTTGCAGCAACTGCTGCTGCTGTCATAATGATAGTGCTTTCTTATTTTTATGTCTCTATTCCCTGCAACAATCTAGGTGCCTCTCCATGAACTAATGCTGCCATCCAATAAAACATTAAAAAAGGCATTAAGTACAGCACCATGCCAAAAGCTATGCAACTACAAACAGAAGTGTCTAAATGACCCTATTTAAGAGTCTGAAGCATACCAAGGAAAATGTTTTTCTTGCTTACATCATGATGTCCACCGTACATTCCTCACTGAAAGCCTAGGTTGATGAGGTCAGGAGCAGGTCCGCAAGACGTAGGGATGAAGACAATATTTTAGTCTTCATACCAGTATGAATGGCTAGGGGCTGCTCTAGTCCCAAGCGCTGCTATGGATCATGAATACCTCCCCATGGTCCCTATATGCAGTAGAAAGCTACAAGCCTTTCTAGTGCTGTGCTGTACTCCCAGAACAGATGAAGAAGCAGCTCTTTAAAACTGCTGCTGCAAACTATCATTTGGATCTATGTACTCTTAAAATGTACAACTGAAAGCACAGAGATATGGGGGTCACAGTTTTTCCTCTGTAATCCTCTGGGACATAAGAGCAGCCCCTATGCTGAGAGCACTGATGAAGGAGGGAGATGTTACTTTAAAAAAAGAGCAGGTGCATCAGTGAAGCTGAGTGCAGAGATGACTTTGCACTGCCCATCCTCTGAGCAGGGTGTTGTGATTTAACCTGGCAGGCAGCTAAACACCACACAGCCATTTGCTCACTCTCCCCCTCCCCAGTGGGATAGGGGAGAGAAGCGAAAAAAAAAAGTAAAATTTGTGGGTTGAGATAAAGACAGTTTAATAGGACAGAAAAGGAAGGGAAGATAATAATAATAATAAACAAAACAAGTGATGCACAATGCAATTGCTCACCACCCGCTGACTGATACCCAGCCAGTTCCTGAGCAGCGATCACTGCCCCCCAGCCAACTCCTCCCAGTTTATATACTGAGCATGACGTCATATGGTACGGAATAGCCCTTTGGCCAGTTTGGGTCAGCTGTCCTGGCTGTGCCCCCTCCCAGCTTCTTGTGCACCTGGCAGAGCATAGGAAGCTGAAAAGTCCTTGGCTGCTATAAACACTACTTAGCAACAACTAAAACGTCAGTGTGTTATCAATATTATTCTCCTACTAAATCCAAAACACAGCACTATGCCAGCTACTAGGAAGAAAATTAACTCTATCCCAGCTGAAACCAGGACACAGACATACTCCTGATCCAGGCACTGCGTAGCCAAATCGGAGCAGAACCAAGCCCACCATGACATGGTGCATTGTTAGGCCACAGCACATGGGGAATTTCTGCTGATCAGCATCCTTAGCACACTGTCCCATGTCTACCTATTGGTCACAGAACGAGCACTTGCATCCCACAGGATGTTAAAGCTTTTGAGGAGAGTTATTAGCCCACGTACCCCAAGAGACAGCTGTTGTGAGTGCTGAACAAAAAGACGGCACAACTCAATCTGACCCTGACACCCTACAGCAGCCCCCAGCGAGGAGTCAGGCTCACCCTGCACAGGGTGCTGCCCAGCATTCCAAGTGATTTAGCCATCCTCAGGGTGAACCTCCATGACTCAGCCAGACCAGCCTAACAGTCAGCAATGGCTTGCCTATGACGCTCAAGTTACATGTAGCTCTGAAACATGAAAGACAAAGCCTGTGCTGTAGCTGTTTCACACAATTAACAGCATGGCTGTGCTGGATAATCCCTGCTGCCATCTGTCAAATGGCCAAGGCCAGCAAAGCCATCTTGGTCTTAAGCTGACAGTCTAGCATCATCCTAAAACAGAGCAGTGAGTCTATTGCAATCATCCGCCGCAGCCTACCTGGGGTAGCGAAAATGGAACTATATTGTTCACCACACAAAGAGATTGTGGTGTGCTGATCGTAACCTAGGGGTTATGACCAGGAACTTCACTGACTGCCTGAGCATGAAGGTACTAAACTCTTTCAGCCTCTGAAAATCCTGTTGATTTCCTATCCAGTCTTAGCCCAAGCAGAAAGTGCAGCTTCTTGTTAAGTCAGCTGCTGATAAAGCAACTTTTTGAAGAGGTGTTTTAGCTGTGTGAGGGAGATCAAGCAGTGAGAAGCTGGGATACGGGAAGTGCCTTCTCAACCATAATTTTGACTCACTGCAGTTCCAATTCTCTCCAAGCCCAGGGCAGATATATGGACATCAAATGCAAGTAACAGCACAGACAAGCCAGACAGAAAGTAGAAAGAGTGATTTTTTTTTTTTTTTTTGGTTTGTTTTGTTTACTAGTTCTAGTCCTCTCTGTAGATTAACCACCATGCAGGTTAGTTAAAATAAGTAAATAACAAGAATGGCAGCTAACAAAATATAGCCACTGTCAAGTCAAACCACACAGCCGGAGCCTCAGATACTTCATTAGCTGGGGCAGACTATTGAGCCAGAACCAAATGCTGCAACCTCAGCACTTTTCCTATTTTTCCGCAAACAAATATTGAAATTGAATATTCAAACTCCCTAGTGTGGCTGAAGGGATACATTATTTTAGCAGATTAATAATTACCATTTTCTTTCTGCACTGATGCATTATTATAAGCTTTAGAAATACACAAAAGGCGGAGAATTTCCCCAAGGCTGTATTAAATATAAAATCCATTCATTATAACAGAACACCCTTTTTATTACAGACTGCTCTTGGCAACAGCTCACAGTTGTGTTCATGTTAAGATATCATATCTTCAGAAGTACAATGAGTTTCTTCAGAGGATGTGTTAAAAGACACCACTCCAAAGCTAATAATGTGCAAGAGGGGAAAAAAAAAAAAAAACAAACCACCAAACACCCACAAAAACCAAAATACAAAAAACATTGCTACCTACTCAGAAACATCTATTAAAAGTCCGGAGGTGTAGCTATTTTAAGAACATGAATGTTATTTCCACACTATTGTTAATAACGCTCTGACACTTTGATATGTTCCTGTCTCCAGAGAGCTCCTGCCCTCTCTGGAGGGGCTGTCAGAAAAGCAACTTCAGACCTAAAAGCTCTTGTGTTGCATATACATTGGGAGAACAGCAGTCACAGAGTACCTTGTAAATATTTTCCATAAGAAACTGGGTCAATACTTTGGATTAGCTCAAAACACATTTATCCCAAATTCCTGAAAATGATACTACATATACTGGTATTCTTTTAAGAAAGATATGCAACTTGGCTGCTCACATTTCGTTTTTATTATTACTATTTATAATTAGAGTATAAATATTTGACAAACTATTTCTTTGCCTGGCTATGGGACTATTTGTTGATTTAAATGATCAGGCTGCTTTTTTAGGAACTGGATTTATTACAAGCAAAGGGAGGGAAATTCTCAGGTATCCTTGCTAGAACAGGGTGCAATTCCTAAGGAACAGTGTCAATAAACTTAAAAAAATAAATGCCTGTGGTTTAGATTCCACTTAACTTTCAAGTTACACACCGCCCAGCCCAAACATGAGAGGCAAAACGAGATTAAACCAGGAGATTTCTGCCACTCAAGGAACTACTTGCCTGGTTTCGCATTGTGATAGGGTCTATGGGGGAATCACACCGTACCAAGCTCAGCAGGCTTAAACTTCAGCTGTACAGAGTCACCGGAAGTAAATGTAAAGTTTTAAAATAATTTTAGCTCCTGCTCAAATGGTCTCTGGTTTCCATAAATACAGTGAAGTTGTAAAGCACAAGGTGAGTGAATACATAATGAGACTGATTAAATCAGTGGTTAAAAGTGTTAAAGCATTGGGGCTTCACAACAAAAGGCCTAAGTCTACTGGCTTAATATTGGCATTTCAGCAGCAGCACAGTATTGCATGCAGCATCCAGCTGTGCGAAGGAGGCCAAATACCCTGAGCTGGCACTGGGCTCCCAGGTGCAGACACTCAGGACAGAGACTGGAGAGAGGCAATAGTCACCCAGACCCTAAGGTGCAGCAGGGCTGAAAGTCTCCTTGGTGAAAACTGTAGATGGCACCCAAAAGCTATGCACTGTACTGCAGCCAAGCAAAACCTCTCCACAGCCTTATCCTGCAGGCTGTGCACCATTGCATAGTTCACTTCTGCCAACGCTATGTTGCTTCTCCAACAGTTTGCTTTTCTATCCAAGTCTGTCAGCTTTTAAATACCATACTAGAAAAAAGGCTACAATCCAGACACCAGCTGTTACATGGGGTTTTTTTGTTTACAACACTGTTATTCATGTTTTCCTGACAGGGTATTTAAACCAAGGGGAAAAAAAAAAGTCCACATTGAAGCAAACTTCTACACAGAGTGTGAAGAAACCACACAGCCAAGTGGATAATTGCTCTGCACAGCTTCTACCTGCTGGGGTCTTCAAATATTTACCAGACAGAATATGCTAACAGGGAGCTATCAAGTACTTTTGCTCACCATACCCTGAAAAAAGTTGTCACTTATTTCTCCATATTATAAAAGTAGTTATATATTTAGTTTCAGAAGGAAAGATTCCAGATTTTCTGGTTTGCAGGTTCTTACATTGGTCTCACAATTGCAGATGACAGGATATTTGTTTCCCAACAAAGACACTACAGTTGAAGTGACACTTCTTCTCATTTTATGTAATTACAACAGTAATAAATTGGTCAACTAGGTCACACCCAAGAAAATTTTTTTCCTCTTACTGTTACCTTCACCACAGAAATATAACTTCAGTTTTCCAAAACCACTCAAAATTTGAATCAAAGTCAATACAAAGTTCCAGCTGAAACAGCTCCATTGACCATTAGGAACAACCTGAAGAGACACGTCAAGAAGCTGGTGGTGCCTCACCCTGTACTCAGCTCTGTTTTGTGCAAATATCTGCATTCACGGCACCAACCTGGGAAAAGGGATTCCTGGGTCCCAGCCCCTGTTCTGACAAAGACTTACCTCATAAAAGAGCACATTTGTAAGCACATACAGAGAATGTGGCCTCCCATCTCGCTGTCTAACAAACTTTGGCTCTTGGCTGTTCTAAAAAGTAAAAGAAGGTGGTTCAGGCACTCAAGAGTATCTCTCATTGCACTTGGATCTCTCCATCCCAAATGTATGCTGTCAAACCCCTGCAATATTTGGTAACCTCCCTTTCCAAATGTTTCGCTTTATTTCCGTCATTTATTCTATACGCGTCCACAGTAGAACTCTTTATTCTGAAACAAAGGGAGATTTCCTTTGAAAAGAAGAAAATTTTTCCAACATTATATTTGGCAAGTAAAACACAAAAATTACATGTTTATTCCAGTCTAAAATGATTACTCATTTGCCAACCCTGGGTACAGCTGTGAAACTGAAAAGCCTTTCCACAGCCCTAATCATGGCATCTCCAAAATCATGGTGGAGTTGGGACTAAAACCAGAAGTGCATCCCAGAATTAATGCAGTGAGGAACAATCACAGGAATTATTTTGTTTGCTTAAGCCCTGTTTCTCCATAAAAGCTCAGTAATTTTGGTAATCCACAAACTCTGATGCAATACCCTTTTCTCTCACTCTGGGTCATTCATGTGTTTGTCAGAAATAGTTAATAAGACACAAGGAGGTTGGAAGTTTGGCCTAAGCACCCTTCAGCAATGCTCAGGATAGACGCTTCAGTTAGAAAAGATACAAGATTAAGAAGAAAAAGCTTGACTTTGCTCCCCCCCCTCCTTAAACTTCCATGTCCCTTGTACTTTTTTCTTAAGAGCCATTAATCTTACAAACCATGCTTTCTCTTGAGCTGGAAACTATGAACTTCAAAATCAAGTACCCACTTGTTTCAGGAATTAAAAGGCAATAGAAGCCACAAGACCACGATCTGTTCCTATTTTCCTACCAGTAAAGGTGCAGCATGTAACTTGGAAGCGTGTTCCGAGTGATGACTGCCTGGCTGCCTGCATGGACAAAGCCACAGGGCGTTGTGCCTGTCCACGGCAGGGAATCCCATGCATAAGCGTCCTCAGGTTTTCCCCCTCTTCCCAAGGGCTCACAAAATTTTGTATGCATTTTTAAGCCACGGATAATATCCTTGAGTGATCTACATACCAATTATATCAGCACTGCAAGTAAACCATGTCTGACTTGTTTAACTTTTCCTTAGTGATGCAAGAACACAGGCAGTCCTTGCTGGATGCAGATGGCACGTAAACTCCCTGCACCAGACAGCACTCTGAAATCTGCACTTAATTCCAGTTCCCACAGTCCCTGGGAAACACTAAGAGAAAACTAAACACAGCAACTTTCCAGTGTTTAAAAAGCAGGAATGTTCACCTGGCATTCCTTCTGCCCGCACTGCCAAGTTGTTTTCATGCATCTGAAAGAGGCCTTTTACACCAGCCAGTGCAAGAAACAACAGGAAGAGCAAAGCAGCGAGCGATATCTTACTCCTGCAATCCTAAGGCTTTCCAAGAACCTGTATGCAGATGAAGGTGTTACTTGGTGACAGGCAAAAGGACAGAGCAAGCAAAACTTCTCATTGCTGTTATTTCTCTTTCATTCACACATATTTATTTAATTCTGAAGATCAGATCAGATCAAAAACATCCACCAGGACAAATTCAAACTCCCCTGGAAGAAGTACTACATCCTGCCCTGTGACTTTCAGAATGCTGGGTTCATAGCTGTTGCTTAACAAGAAGAGATAAACAAACATATTAGTGTAAATACAAACAAAAAATGCCCTCTCAGTCCTGTGCAATGAATATGCTTTCCGATGGATGTGGGTAGGCCTAATTTGATCTGAAATCAGATAAAACTCTGGATCAAGAAAAAAAGATTTCTAAACAAAGACAAACCAGTATTTCATTTTACAAACAGGAGAGAACAGCTTTGTGCACAGCATAACATCTCCCACTGCTCTCAGAGCGACAGTCAAAAGAACTGACTGAGGGATCTGCATCCTTGGTGGTGGCCCATGGAATGATGAGGGGATTAGACAAGGCACTAGAAAGGACCCGGGGTAGGGGGGGCTGTGGCAACTACAAAGTCTCCCTCGGGGAGACTTGTTGCTGCAGAACTGCCTGAACAGCAAACACGTGGTATCACTTGATGGCTTTGTCCCTACCAGTCTCACTCACATGGGTCTCCTCCAACTACTGTGCCTTGTCTGTTAGAAGATGGGAGCTGCCAGTATCATATTTGGGTGGCAACCTATTTTTGTCTTGTGGCCATTTAACTAAACTTTAAAGAAAGTAATAGTGATGAAAAGGCATAAAGTTTTGTGTCACCTGAAAGAACAGAGCAAAGCTAAATTGATCCCTCACTGTCTCTGCTCTCAGTACCTAAAAAGTTATTTTAATGCCTTTCCAGAAGATACTATTTCAGCAAGCTGTACAGATAGATAAATGTTATCATAAGTCTTATCATCAAAGGCCAAAGCAACCCTGGAACAGAATTTCCTCAGGAAATAGGTTATGAGAATCAGTTTTAAGAA
Organism: Balaeniceps rex; assembly: GCA_013401315.1. Lineage (NCBI taxonomy): Eukaryota > Metazoa > Chordata > Aves > Pelecaniformes > Balaenicipitidae > Balaeniceps > Balaeniceps rex. The sequence continues at coordinate 74,971 of VYZW01050221.1, forward strand.
ATATGACTGTTTTCAGCTCCTACTTCCCCTGATTTCCAGGGCAGTAGGATCTAACCTGCCAGACTTCACAAGTTTTGCTAGTTCAAAAAAAGAATGAAAGTAACAAAGGCCATTTAGAAGAGTATAAAACACAAAGAAAGTGCTAGGGTCTGCAGAACTGTTTCTACATAGCATCTGGTTCCCTTTGCAAAGTTTGACATTAAGTCTGCAGCTGGACAATATTTCGGTTTATTGCTCTGTGCAAAGCCTCACATGAAGCTCTTTGGAAAAGGCAACTATTAATTAGTCCTAATGAGGATACAATTTGCTTTCAGCAGGCTTACTTTATTGAAAACAGTGGAAACAATTGAACTGAACAAGAAAACAAGTTGCAATTAGAAGCTGAATGTCCACTGGCCCTAGAGCAACATACACAGCTGACGGCTAATGACAAATTAATCTACATCTCCCATACTAAATTTTGACCGGAATGTAGAGCATGGAAGAGGTATGGTATGTATCCTATCAGGTTTGAACTTCTCAACTGAAAGTTGATAGGGAAAAAAACCTCTCTGAGCTATTTTTATTCCTTGACAACTCTTTATTAGGAGCCAAAACACATCCGGAAACTGCAGCAGCAGATCTGGGAGGGAACCAGGGGACTGTTACCTCTTTGACATCGTCTGACACTCTGAGAAGTCATTCTACACTAGAATACTAGAAGTATTTCTAAATGCTGAACTCAGTGCTGTGTGTGGAAATGTGTTGGATTAGGTAGACCACTGTTATATACACAAATGCGAATTCCTGAACTGTTGAAGACTACCATATCAGAAAGGAGTAGGGAAGTGGCAGAGGAGAATGCTTTAGATTGCTGGTGAGGATTAGTAAACCAAGGTGGTCCCACAGAATATTAGGTCTTGGCAACAACAACAAACTGACATTAATTTTTCCGGATGTCTGGTGTCCAGGCCTATTTTCAGGTACTGTTCTCCTTTCCTTGCCACCACAGAAAGTGGCATCAAACTAGAACTGCCTGTGGGGAGCAGCGATATAGGTGATCCCCAGCAGTCTGTGGGCAGCTTCACACTCCATTTCCCTGGGACACAAACCCTGGAAAGTGAAAGGATATCTATTCCTTCTCTCCTCAGCACATAAACCACATGTTCTTCTGAGCTCAGGTTTAAATCCTATTAACAGTTTACTATTTCCCTTTCCTCCATCTCTTCAGTCTTTCACTCTCTGTACTTCTTTCTCTTAAACGTTTGTCTGCCTGCAATCATTTCACGCATTTTGATGTGCGTGGGAGCATGCACACATTTGTGTGCATAAAACCAAGAGTGGCGATCAAAAGCTGAAAATACACCTATAAGCAAGACCCTCTCCAACAGCCTTGGAAGAAGAGATAGACTAACCTGAGGAGGGAGGAGGACAAGGACAGAGAAAGGGCTCCTGAGGACTCCAGAGGAAGGAAGATGAGAGATGTGAAGAGCTCTAAGAGGTGGTGGGAACAGGATGGGACATAATTGCTGACCTGGGACTCTTACTTACGCTGTCTTCATGTTCAACAGCCTGTACTGTTCTGGCAATAGTTCTAGGATCTGTTTTACTTCCAAGGAATCAGCCAGTTAGTACTCCACATATATACTATTACTTGTTACCCTTACTAATCTCCTCTAAACTGTTCCTGTTTAAAGTTATCCACTATGATTTTAGAAGAATATTGAATTCATTAGAGATGGCTTTAAAATTACATTTTACTTTTTCTATCCTTGTAGTAATATCCCTTTCCTCACTTCAGTAGCTCAAAACACAGAAGCAGAAGATCATCTGTTCATACCATTATGTTTTTCATCCTAGGATGCCTTTAACTGTGATTGCGTTTTGAAAAAAGCCTTTGAAAGACACAGTTATTGCAGAATTCTTATCCCCTGGAATATCTCAGAAACATGCCTGGATACCGATCTGGCTTAGCTTCTTTGGCCTCTGTACATCCTTTGTACCCCCAGCTGATCCTGTTTGTATCTGGAAAGGCAGCAAAAGAGACACCAACAGAAAAAAGCTTGACAGGTGTCATCAAGGCTATAATCTGATGTAATAGAGTTGTACAAGAAACCTTATAAAAAAAAAATTGAAGAAATCTGATTCCAGCCATTTCCACACGCACTTTTTCTCCATAATGCTTATTTTGCTCCACAGAATGTTATTTCCTGTATTTCCAGTAGAAGTTAATCCATCAAACTAATATGAAAAAGGCTTTTTCAGTATCTCTTGACCTTAGAGCATGATGACTACACTGAGTTGAACACAACAGCAATTTATATTCTTTTCCAAACACTTTAATGCAGCAAGAACTATTCTAATGCTCATTTGCTGAATCTTGGTTATTTGCAGTACTCTGTGTTCTTGGGGAATACTTTAAGAACTATAGTCAATTTAACTTCTACATGCAATCAATATTAAGATTTTAAATAGCTCCTACTGTACCAAAGTGACCTTATGCAATCCAAAAAAAGGAACCAAAAGGGGGAGGGGGGGAAATCAGGATTTAACAAAGATAAAAACTGTATAGACAGC
>VYZW01050221.1:86265-96731 GCA_013401315.1 Balaeniceps rex
AACCCAACCAAAAAAACCCCACCACAAACAGGGTGGCAGAAGCACGTAGAACACAAAGCCCCTGAATTAGGAGGACCGGAATTCAGCTCCTCCCCAACCCTTCCTGGTCTCCTTTTGTCCTTAGCCACCCATTGGTAGAAATGGGCTTGCCACAGTTACCTCAGTAAAGCACCCAGAAATAACCAGTTGAACAGCCTGATAAGAGTTGTTATTGCAAATAATTTTCCACCACTGAGCTACAAATGTATTCAGAGAGACCACGATAACTGAAGTTAATGGAGCTTTTAATACATTTTTTCTCTGCACCCTCCTTTCTTCTAAAAGACTCAAGTTTAAAGATCCCTGCATTCAGGGTGGCATTTTAGCCAGGCAAAACCAGTTGCAGAAGAGGTGCCTGTTAGCAGGCTGCAGACAACAGGGACCATGCTGCAGCAGTGCTCCTCAAGCGGGTGTTTCCTCCTGTGCCACCTCTCCTACACCAGTCATAGCAGGTATGGACAGGACAGACAGCAGCGTCGCCTTCCAGGAATGCTGGGAGAACTTAGGGCTGTGCTGTTCCTCTTCCCTCGCATGCAATCCACCCACAGAATAACCTGTTACAACCACCTCTTCCATTTGTAGGTTTTGTTAAAAAACAAAACAAAACCCCCAAACCCAAAGCACTCTACTGCCAAACAAACAAACAAAAATTACATCAAGCATTTTGACTGATTACTCTTTTACCAAAGAGTGGCAAAATTTCAACAGAAGCTTTGAGTCCAGGCAATGTACTCTCAGACAGGCAAATACGCCAGAATCTGAGACTGAGACAAAAAATGCTTCTATTTTAAAAGTTTTTTCATGGTTATTTGCACTTTCTTGCATCTAAACAGCAACACTTACTAGTTTCTTAAAATTTCCCTTCTGTTCACACTTAGCTTTACTTCCAGTTGCCATGTGCAGTACAATACCATCATATCAAGATTTCATCTGAAGTGCTTGAAATAAGTGATTTAGATCAATGCCATACAAACATTGTCAGTTACAATTACACTTCCATTCACCCCTCCAATTTTTATTCAAAGTATCTTTTTATTCATTCAACCATCAATTATTTAAGCAGAGACAAAGTGTTTTAAAGTGTTTGAACACAAAGAGATTTAAACTAATTTAGCCTATACTATACTACCATAATGATGTCATATTAAAACTTAAATACTTCATTTTCAGAGGACAGAGATACTGTTTTAAAAGAAGCTGAAACAGATAATGGTACACGCTAAGATGATTAAAATTAAGTTATAATTGAGTAAATATTTATGAGACTTGCTGCTCATCAATTATGTACGTCAGAGCTTCAGAGCAACACAGCTTAATGGAGGTTTGTCCTCGCAAACAGACAACGGGCCTTCAGCTGACAAATGAGCACGTTCTCAAAAAAAAAATTCACATGCTGCTGATTTTTTTCCTCAGTGTGAGGCTGATCAGCAAAATACAAGCTCAATGCTTGAGTAAATTTTTATCTTCAGCAGTTGGTTTTAGAAGCAGCGTTAATTTATTTACATTTGGCTTCCTCTTTCCTTGCACCAATATAAAATGCAATTTGTAAATATTAAAAATTCATACAGAAAAAGTAATCACTAAAAATTGTATTAAGCATGAAAGCATGGGGACAGCATGCCAATGTTTGAGGGACAGTGTGCTAGCGAGGTCCTTCGGTCTCAGTGGAGGTAGGGGATTGAGATCCACACGGCAGCAAAGATGCAAGGGTTATTGATGTGTTAGAAACTACGGAAGTGCCTGAGAATGATCACGTAGGAATTAAGGCTTCTCCCTCCAAAAAGGTAGCGGGATCAATAGCCCAACTGAAGTGCTTTTACACCAATTCACTCAGCATGGGCAACAAACAGGAGCAGCCAGAAACCATTCTGCAGCAGGAAAACTATGATATAGTTGCCATCACGGAAACATGGTGGGATGACTCACACAATTGGAGTGCTGCAATGGATGGCTATAAACTCTTCAGAAGGGATAGGCAAGGAAGGAGAGGTGGTGGGGTAGCCCTGTACGTTAGGGAGTGTTTTGATTGTCTAGAGCTTAATGATGGTGACAATAGGGTTGAGTGTTTATGGGTAAGAAGCAGGGGGAAGGCCAATAAGGCAGATACCATGGTGGGAGTCTGTTATAGACCACCCAACCAGGATGAGAGGCAGACAAAATATTCTATGAGCAGCTAGGAGTCTCATGATTGCTAGCCCTTGTTCTTGTCGGGGACTTCAACTTACCAGATGTCTACTGGAAATACAGTATAGCAGAGAGGAAACAGTCTAGGAGGTTCCTGGAGTGTGTGGAAGGTAAATTCCTGACACAGCTGGTGAGTGAGCCAACTAGGGAAGGCACCCCGCTGGACTTGTTGTTTGCAAACAGAGAAGGACTTATGGGTAATGTGGTGGCTGGAGACTATCTTGGGCATAGCAACCATGAAATGATAGAGTTTTCAATTCTTGGAGTAGTAAGGAGGAGGGTCAGCAGAACTGCTACTTTGGACTTCTGGAGAGCAGACTTTGGCCTGTTTAGGAGACAGGTTGACAGAGTGCCTTGGGAGGCAGTCCTGAAGGGCAAAGGAGTCCAGGAAAGCTGGACATTCTTCAAGAAGGCAATCTCAAAGGAGCAGGCTGTCCCCATGTGCCAAAGACGAGCTGGTGGGGAAAAAGACCAGCCTGGCTGAACAGAGAGCTTTGGCTGGAACTCAGGAAAAAAGGTGAATTTTTGACCTTTGGAAGAAGGGGCAGGCCATTCAGGAGGACTGAGGTTATGCAGGGAGAAAATAAGAAGGGCCAAAGCCCAACTAGAACTTAATCTGGCTACTAATGTAAAGGACAATAAAAAAATGTTTCTATAAATACATTAGCAACAAAAGGAGGGCTAAGGAGAATCTCCATCCTTTATTGGATACAGGGGGAAACATAGTGACAAAGGATGAGGAAAAGGCTGAGGTACTTAATGCCTTGTTTGCCTCAGTCTTTAATAGCAAGACCAGCTGTTCTCCAGGTACCCAGACCACTGAGCGGGAAGACAGGAAGCAGAATGAAGCCCCCATAATCCAAAGGGATTTGCTACACCACTTAGACACACACAAGTCTATGGGGTGGGATGGGATCCACCCAAGGGTGCTGAGGGAGCTGGTGGAAGTGCTCACCAAGCCACTTTCAATCATTTATCAGCAGTCCTGGCTAACTGGGGAGGTCCCAGTTGACTGGAGGTTAGCAAGTGTGATGCCCATCTACAAGAAGGGCCGGAAGGAGGATCTGGGAAACTACAGGCCTGTCAGTCTGACTTCAGTGCCGGGGAAGGTTATGGAGCAGATCATCTTGAGTGCCATCACACAGCACGTCCAGGACAATCAGAAGATCAGGCACAATCAACATGGGTTTATGAAGGGCAGATCCTGCTTGACTAACCTGATCTCCTTGTATGACAAAGTGACCCACTTAGTGGATGAGGGAAAGGCTGTGGATGTTATCTACCTAGACTTTAGTAAAGCCTTTGACACCATCTCCCACAGCATTCTCCTGGAGAAACTGGCTGCCCATGGCCTGGACAGGCATACTCTGTGCTGGGTTAAAAACTGGCTGGGTGGCCGGGCCCAAAGAACTGTGGTGAACGGAGTTAAAGCCAGTTGGCGGCCGATCACAAGTTGTGTTCGCCAGGGCTCAGCACTAGGGACAGTTCTGTTTAAACTCTTTTATCAGTGATCTGAATGAGGGCATCGATTGCACCCTCAGTAGTTTGCAGACAACACCAAGTTGGGCAGGAGTTGATCTGCTTGAGGGTAGGAAGGCTCTGCAGAGGGACCTGGACAGGCTGGACCGATGGGCCGAGGCCAATTGTATGAGGTTCAACAAGGCTAAGTGCCAGGTCCTGCACCTGGATCACAACAACCCCATGCAACACTACAGGCTTGGGGAAGAATGGCTGGAAAGCTGCCTGGCAGAAAAGGACCTGGGGGTGTTGGCCGACAGCCAGCAGAATATGAGCAGGCAGTGTGCCCAGGTGGCCAAGAAGGCCAACAGCATCCTGGCTTGTATCAGGAATAGTGTGGCCAGAAGGACCAGGGAAGTGATTGTCCTCCTGTACTCAGCACTGGTAAGGCCACACCTTGAATACTGTGTTCAGTTTTGGGCCCCTCACTGCAAGAAAGACATTGAGGTGCTGGAGCATGTCCAAAGAAGGGCAACAAAGCTGGTGAAGGGTCTGGAGCACAAGTCTTACGAGGAGCAGCTGAGGGAACTGGGGTTGTTTAGCCTGCAGAAAAGGAGGCTCAGGGGAGACCTTATCGCTCTCTACAACTACCTGAAAGGAAGTTGTAGCGAGGTGGGTGTTGGTCTCTTCTGCCAACTAACAAGTGATAGGACAAGAGGAAATGGCCTGAAGTTACACCAGGGGAGGTTTAGATTAGATATTAGGAAAAACTTCTTCACGGAAAGGGCTGTCAAGCATTGGAACAGGCTGCCCAGGGAAGTGGTTGAGTCCCCATCCCTGGAGGTATTTAGTAGGCGTGTAGACGTGGTGCTTAGGGACATGGTTTAGTGGTGGACTTGGCAGTGCTACATTAACAGTTGGACTCAATGACCTTAAAGGTCTTTTTCCAACCTAAACGATTCTATGATTAATTCAAGACATTAGTCACTCAGCAAGAGAACAGTAGATGGTACATCTTTTTCTCCTTTTCAAATCTTTTAAACGGTCAAAGAACCCAAAGCACAAGAGGGAAAGCCAGCCAGTTTGTTGAAATTAAAATGAAGTATGTTGAGAAAAAATCCTTGCTTCTGAAGTCCTGTGCATTTTAAGCCAATCCCACCAAGGACAAATACCCTAATCCACTCTGTATAGCCACATGTTCATCCTTCCTGCTGTGCCTTACATCAGGCTCCCCAAACCCTAGGGCGGTCCTGGGCAGTGGAGCTGGGCATCACTCCAAACGATGGCAAGGCAATGGCAGCCTCTGCTGCAGGGTCCCCTGGGTACAAATAGGCTCACATTAGAGACCCTTTCCATTTGGTTTTCGACTGAGTAGATGGCTATTTTCAGATTTTTCTAATACTCAAAATAATACTAATACTCCTTTTCTAATACTCCTTCTTGTACAATGGAGAAAGGCATACATAGAAATTAAAACCAGTTTATAAAAAGGAAAATTTTCTATAGGAATACAGCAAATTATACCTTCTTCAGCAAAAAATGGTATGAAGATGGTCAGAGACAATAGCAGGGTTGTTCTTTCATTCTTTTATGACTTTTGAAGGTAGGTTTATACTAAATTTATGTTTTTGTTATTTCATAACTTTCATTTCTAATAACAGCACATACTTTAATATTACTTAAGATGGTAAGTTTGCAACATATACAGAATTTGAAATTGATCCTGCTAAAAGTACTTGAATAAGAAAATAAATCTACATCAAACAAACATACTTGGATATTCATGTGCATACTAGAATACTAATATTGAAAAAAAGTAATAAATAAAACATTTTGTTTACTACCTTTGTGAAGAACTGTCCTTGCCTGAAAAAGTCTTGGGAAACTCTCAAGCAAGCTTGTAATCCTCTCAATATTATCTCTTCTGAGTGCATGCAGCAAAGAGATACTCATCCTTCACCAATTCTACTTGTGGAGATACTAAAAAAAACAAACATTGCCACATTAGACATTATTTTATTTCCTGACTAAAAAGCCCTGCAGCTCCACAGAGCTAAACCACTTGGGCCCAGTGCCTCACTGGTGCAGCTGCACTGTTTTGGTTGTAAAGCAAACTCTAGCTAGGACAGATTTTTATCTTGCAGCTGCTCTGCTACATAGCATACCACATCTTGAGCCAGTAGCAACACCTCCTAGCTTGTGGGCACTACATTGCCATTTTGTATTCTCCAAAAATTTTAATGGCCAAGCAAATTTAGAAAATGAAAGTTTAAGTGAAATCTAACGCTGCTTGCAGCCATACTGCTTGCTGTACAAAGTGAGAGACCGTAGATAACATTGCAATCATTCAGTACTACTGGTTCCTAAAACAGAAGGAACCATATCCTCACATAGTATAGGAATAACATCACTTATATGAAATAAGATCAGTCATGTTCAACTCCGAAACAAAAAGGAAAGTGATGGAGCCCACACCATGCAGCAAAACTCTGCTCTGAGAAAGCATGCGTCACCGCATGCACGAACCCACTGATCGCCCCCTCCTCCCCTGTGCAACTGGACTCCTTCCTTTCCTGCTTGAACTCTCGTATCCCTGCTTTACAATTAAGCTTGCTTTCTAACAACTCATTTGCTGAATTTTCTTTCTGTTTGCTTTAAAATGACAGCAGAAGAAAACTAGGCATTTTTTCACAGACATACTTAGAGATACTGACATACACTTCACTGCAAGAAGATCTATTTTTGTTTCTTTTGATCCTCAACAGATAAACTATTCTTAGAAATAAAGTGCCAATATAATTAGGCTAATTTTAGAAATGCTGGCTAGCTGGCTATTTTCTTGAGAAATCTTTCTCAAGTAACACAGATGGTTAAAATAACAGCAATTAAGAATGTGTGAACCAAATCATACAGAGCTCAACCGTAAAAACAAGCAAACCCAAAAATATTACTTTAAACAACTTGATTATACAAGAAAGCATTATCTGCACAATTCAGAGGCTAGCGTAGTTTCAAATTTTGAAAGCTGTGGATTTTGCAAGTTCAGGATAGCAGTGAGACATGTTTTAACTATAAGAAACTGCATAGGTTTCTCCTCTTCATGATGAGGTTTGTTTGAAATACTTTTCTTGTCAGAGAGTCTGCACAAAGATCCCCAAGATTTGAGGGGGCAACAGTTTCTGCATGTCATTTGTCCTGAAATGACCTGGTGTTTTCACAGTATAATTTGTTCCTTAGTTATATCTATGCTGAATGAAAATCATCATATAAAAGTTCAAATTTTGGGGATTAAAGAAATAACACCTTCACATAAGTGTTACGTGGAGTAGCCTGCTTAGGGAGGCTCAGTCTCAAAATAATGTGACAAAAGAACATCTCCTGGGGAAACACAAGTAGCATAAAATGGAAAACAAGGACAAACAGAATAAACTAATGAGAGATCTACTGAGTGCAGCATATGTTTACACATCTAAGACTGGTTTTATATCATTAGTATCCATTAGCACTGTGCTCTTTGAGGAGGGTATGTTACAGGAAAACACAATCACCAATAAAGTAAAGCAATGTTTGCTGGTTTAAGAAGAGGAAGAAAAAAAAGGGCCATGAGATGGGGAAAAAATGAAAAAACAGCAAAACCAGAAATGATGCCAAGATATCTTTCAATATCTATCTTACAGAAAAGACAGCAGCAATAACAGAAAAGAGTTCTGATTAATATTAATCAGGCAACTTCCATGAGCAAGCTTTTTGACCTTAACTGACAGGCAAATCCATCTTCTTAAAATAATAATAAAAAGGTATACACATAATTTCTTTAAAACTGCTGAATTTAATTAATAAAAATTAATGGCCATTAAAAATATAACTAAGTTATAATACAGATTAGGGGCCAAATCTTTGCAGACTCTATTTTGCACTTGAGGATTGAAAATCTTTAAAAATAGATTAACTTAAACAACTTTCAGAATCTCTCTTTTCCTTAATGTCTGAAGTGAGCAATGGCAGAGAGAGTAAGAAAAATTGTATAGATACCTTTCTACTACAGTTCAGCAAAAAGGAGTTTTAGAAGTATGACTGCTTTGCACTGAGGCTAATAACTTGTGCACACCAAACGGGTTAAAGACATGATCATGAAAAAACTCTCCTAATTCTATGAAGCTGTTTCACAGAGCCTGCTCCATCCTAATGGTTCTTAAGAGCTATCATCACTGCCTTGAGGACCAGAAGAGTGACTTTTGCTCACCTGGGCTGCATGAGCAACCCTTTCTGTACTGGTGCTTGTGGTCAGTAAGGCAGGAGGGATACTCCCTTGAGGAGAACTAACATCCCCACTTTCTGAATTGGGCAGTGGCCATCAAGGCAGGTAATAAATTTTAGCTGACTACAGCTGCAAAGGCACACAGGACTCCACAACTGCCTGACAAGCTCAAGGCTGCTTCAGCGTCTTCCCCTTTCTTGCTCCAGGTACCACTGTGTGCCTGTACAGACTTGCATGTAGCCTACTGTGGCCCAGGAGGGAGGTACTGCAGAAGCGTCTCCCTCAACCCCGTACTGTCTGGGACAATGAGACTCAAAGAGGCTACAAACCAGTTTTCTACCTTGCCAGGGTCTCATGCAGTCCAACTCATTAGACATTCTTCAAGCATCCTGAAAGCCTGGGAGGAATCTAATATTGTTTTATAAATGTTTTAGGAGAATTTTCCCTACTAGCTCAACCTTATAGCTTAGCAACCTCAGCACAAAAAGTAACAGCCACCAACTGATCCTGTTCAGTGCAAATCATACTCCTACAACAATTACGCCATCTATCTTTTCTCCCAATCAATGAATTTACAAAAGGAAAGCAAGGAGATATTCAGAACTACACTATATCTTATATAGCTACAGCCAAGCCAATCCATCTTCTTGCATGCCCTTTTCTGTTATCTTTATGTATCTAAATACATTTTCAAAGATTAAAATTCTTAAAAATTTTAAAAAAGAATGAAAACACTGTGGAGTCTCTGATCTTCTCTGCTGCTAGCTGTCTCAGCAAGTACCTAGAATCCTTTACCTCTGGTAAATCCATTCTTTCATCAAAGGACCGGCACTGCTAATCCCAGACATCAAGGCAATCATTGTCGTAACAGCTATACGAGCCAACCAGATTTAAGATCCCATAACTAAGTGACCATGACAGTAATTTATAACCCCTTCAGCATTTAGCAGCTCATCACTGGTCCAGGTAATAATGGGAAAGGAGTATTTCTGGCTGTTCTTTTCCATAGTTGAATCCATTCTTGAGGGACAGGACATGTCCGTGTCAGGTACCTATGCTCATCCAAAATCTTGGCTATGCTCACAGAAAGATACCATACTTCCCAAAATACAAAAGGCTCTGAGCTGCTCTAGATAGAAATACCAGATATAAGCAGATATCCTAATCTTCCCATACTGGCTGCCAGTCCGTGTGTATTTTCCTCATCCTACCTTAGTTTTTAAGCCACTTAGGATTTGCCGTTCTTAGTCATTGATAAAAATACTGTCAACATCCCCTCAGCAAACTTGGTATTTTGATTCCCTGCTCCATCCCCACGAAAGTCATCAGTTTGGCTCAGTAAAATTCATCCTGCGAGTCAAGAACATGCTTACAAACCAGGAGGAATTCAAAACTAAGGCTGTAATTTTCTCAGGGAAAAGTTAGGTCAGTAAGAGGCAGGGTGGTAAGACTGTAGTATTTTGCAATTTGCATGTTAGGGGAAAAAAAGTAATAATAAAAACAACACTTCAGAGTACTCCTAAAACTCAGAGATCTGTCCTAAATAGGTTTTGGAAGTGTTTTCCCCATATGCAGCTTTACTATTTTCTCAAAAAGAAAACAGATCTTTAAAGCAAACAGTGTAAATCTAAACATTAGTTAAGATTTGTTATTAGCGGCCATCTGTACAACAGACTAGTTCCACTTACTGTGAGCACAGATGTGATCTCCAGTTTACCCACAAGTAATCCTCAAAACTGGGTTCCCTTTTTCAGCTGGTGGTACCTGTCCATAGCTATGCGTATCCTGCTGTTACACAGACTATATTTGTAATGGAAAGACTTTCCACCAAGATACATAGCAGGCAGTTTGCCTTGCAGTTGAAATGGTTAGAGGGAGAAAATGTAAAAGGTTACACATATCAAGACAATTCCTGAATTCACATTGTTGCCCCTGTTCTTCATTCTAAAGAAATATGAGAGACCGAGCAGGTCCCATAACGTTTAGCTCTACAGCACAGCAGAGAAGGATCAGGGATGTCTGAAGCAGATGGAGTGATGGATGACAAAGAAGTTTCAAACTCTTTCAGCTTCTTATCTACCTCTTTGCAGTACACTGAGTAATAAAAATCAAAAAAGCATCCATTTCCAAAAGCTATTCACAGGCTCAGAGATAAGCAAAGCTCAGTGCGGGGTGTGATCTGAACACATACTTACGGAAACATCAGCTTTCAACAGTGTCTTATGACAGATTTTGGTTCCTGTTACTAATCTTCCTAGCCCGATATCATCCCCACAGAGTCATGACTACTGAGCTCCACAACTGTCACAGGCATGTAAAAGGAAGCTGAATATTGCTCCTCATTTCTTCTGATATTTCTTATCATCCTCTATTTCCCTCTTCAAGTAAACTCATCTCATAATTTCTCTTTCCTTCCCCCCCCCCCTTTGGTCTTTCTGTTTCTCAGCAGAATAGATAGTGGCCTTAATGACATAACACAAAAACACTTGCATCTCTGCCATTCTGGTTCCCATATACCTACAAGTCA
>VYZW01050223.1:4252-16166 GCA_013401315.1 Balaeniceps rex
TTAGGATGTTTCAGATGGCATTGGCTGCCTATGTTTATGCAACTGAATCCCATCGATGCAGTCAAGTATCACCGTTTGGCATCAGAGAGGATGATAGTGTCATGGCTTCTATTCAATTTCCACGCCATTAATCTCTCTTCTTCTGGAAACTTTGCATGCAGCACACATCAATCCAGTACCACAACTGTTAGTTACAGACTACATTAAAAAAGTTAGATTTTAACTAAAAGAAAATAAAATTGCTCCAATGCATTTTTCAGGTGGAATTGCCTACCAATGACTAGGTTCATCCCATTTAGACTTTGTCAAATACTTTGCAGTTGTCATGACTTCTTATGGCACCCTGCCCCAAAGACCAGCCAATGAACACTGATATCATGTTGTAGGTTAATACAGGAGAAACACTTATTTTGTCTCAGCTGGAAATTGTTCTTCATGCATTTTATTGTGATCTTAAAATTTGTTACCTGTTACAGGAACATTTTCATTTTTTTATATGTGCTTTATCTTGTTTTGGGTGGAGGTGGGGAGTAATCAGCAAATCAGCATATTTATCACTGACTGACACGTTCACTTCTGATGGATTTTATCTTGCACATGTTTATTATATTATTCACAACAGGATCCCTATTATGAAGTGGATGAATGTTACTATTGATTCAAAACAGATGCACATTAAGTGACAGTCACTGAGTCATTGCCTTTTATATGTCAAGGAAATCTGTACTAAGTCGGCTGTCGCTTGACACAGTTACACCAGTCAGTTTGCAAAGGATAGCTATCCTTTAGTAGCAAAAATACCATCTTAATTTCTGCTGTATATCTTCCTATTGCCATGCAGTCCTATCTTAGTTTTGTTGTTGCTGTTGTTATTTTCACAAGAGCCGCCAGATATCGTGAAGCAAAACTCATTATCAGCTTTCTTAGGTTGCAGTGCTGTATCTCTCTTTATTTCCTTTTCCAATAAACAGTGAACAGGCAAAAGGGTTCATCTTTTATACAAATATGTAAAGCTGTGTTGCCACTAGTCTTCCAGTTTTGACTTTCATTCTAATTGCCCTAGGAAAACAATTTACAGATTTTAACTTTTTTTTCCTCTAGAGATGTGTAAATTTTCAGATTCAATCATTATAATGATGAACACGTGTTGAAGAAACATACTGAAAGCAGCATATACCTGTCAGGGAAATTTTTTTTCAGTATATCTAAGTAAAATCTATCCTAATCACTGTATCCATTTTTCAAAGGCAACAGAACAACAAGACATTTCTAGAATTGCAGTTAATGATGACAGCTGAAAGATATAATGGTGTGTGAAAAAGCCTATATGTAGAGTCACATTTATCTTTTTATTGCTAGTTCAGTGTATCTTGTATATTCTCTTGATGAGCCTGTGTAGTCCTAGTTTCTGTAGAGGCTTGAATGAAATTAAGGAGGTGCTGTCATGTCGTTATCAGCAAAAAGTTTAGATTTTTCTAGAAGAAAGTCCCCTCGTACCAACATATCGGCTTTTACAAAGCTCTGCTTTGCTGTCCTGTACATAATGAAATTTGACTCTAGCAGTTCATAGAATTTAGTTTCTTTTTTGCTTCTGTAGAACTAATAAGAGCAAATGCATGTGCTAAAAGTACATGATCTAAAAGTAATCCATCTATATTGCCTACTGCCTGAATAGGTTGACTAATGATAACTGATGATTATCTGCTTGGAAAATAATGGGAAAATTTCCCTTGCTGAAACTTCACTGACTTCAGACTGCACTGTGTTTTAATTATAGCATGTTCAAACCAGACTCAACAAAGAACTAGTGGATGTGCTAAAGGGAAAAATCCTCCTTTGGTCGGGTGTCAGACTATTACTATTATTTATTTAAGTGCTTCTAACATGACAGTCTTGACCTACTTGGTCTTTTCTTCTGCTAATGGCTGTGAAATTGAAACAATTCACTTGGCATTTTAGACTCTCATTAAAAAAAATGCCCAAGAATGCCAGAATGGAGACATTTCTTGCCCATTTATGTCACTACAAGCTGCTTAAAAGAGTTGCTTTGCTGCACTGTTCACAGTGAAGAGGACATAAAACCCTCTTGTGACAAATTATTGTACTCGGAGTACGAAACCAAGGTAAATTCATTTCAGCCACTCCATGATTAGTCGTTTTTGAAGATATCAGACAAAATCTTTACCTTTAACATCAGTGGAAGGCTTCTTGTTCAATGGGGTTATACTTGAACTCATAGTGCCCCCCATCACATTTCTTTAAAAAATCATGAATTGTCAGTTCCTGCAGTGAAAAACTCAGCCGATGCAATATGAACATTGAATAGCGCTGGGGTGTCTTGTCATTGTGAAAGTCTGCTTGGGGAGCTGTACAGAGCAGTAGACAAAGGAGCTGCAGGTCCCGACTCTGAAATGGATTTCATTTGGGAGCTTTTGTAGGTCATTTCTCCTGCCTCCCTTTTACTTTTTTTTTTTTTAATTAATTTACACTTTTAAATTTTCTCTTTTCAATGAAAGTGATGCTATTTTGGGGTTTAGTTAAGCTTTTGTCAAGTGCTTTATTGATGAAAGACACAATATAAATGCTACCCAAAGCGTATGCAGATCCACAGAAGTAAACATTTAACAAGCAAACAGTCTTCAAGGATACTGGTGTAAGACAGGGACAGGAGCATAGGTGAAAAATTGCTCAGAAGTGCAAGGAGCCATATAGGAGGCATCTGTACACAGAGAAAGCAAGGACAGACCCCTTATGCAGCTACTCCCAGTTCCCCCTTCGTTCTCAGCATCTCATCAGACCTCCCCACCTTCCTCCCACCCCTTTCCTTCCACCTCATCCTTTCCATTCACCAGGGTCCCACTAACCAATACAACTGCAGTCTTTCTCAAACTTCAGGCTTGCAGCCAGCATTGGTTCCTCCATAGCTCCCTGCCTGCTTTCCCAACCCATTTGGAAAAGCAGTCTAAAAAAGGTTTATGCTCTTGGCGAAAGAGCATGGAGAACAGGGAGAGAGGTGCTACACTACTTGAAAATGGACCAAGAGGCCTCTCCTCAGTGACAACCCTTCCTGTCTAGTCCCTCCAGCAGTGGTGGCAACTTACCCTCCCTCCCTCCGTCTGCAGATCCCAATCTCTCGCTCCCTGGCTCCCCAGCAGCCACTTCACTTTCTGTTGCTGCCCGTGAGAGGGTGGAGAAGGATGAGTCCAGCTTGATGCTCACACAGTTGCTCCCTGTTTTCTCCCTGGGTCTGTGGGCTACCAGATGGACTACAGTGGTTCACACCCTCACATATTCACATGCCCAGCAGGGTTGAAGAATTTAGCACAAGGTGCAGAGGACTGACCATTCTTCCTTTTAACAACCCAGAATAATTTTTCAATTTATTCAGGCTGTCCTCTCTGCAAATAAACTGAACAATTAAAGGGCATTCACTTATTTTTCATGCACTGAAAGTATGAATTTTTCATTACGTTCCAATTCACATTTTTTTCCCAGCTTCATTAACTGTCTAGTGTGAACTTTATTGTCTACACATTCATACGCTTTAACTAGCTGGTGTGTTTGGGGGAATATTTTGCAGATTCTGTCTTCTCTTCCTCTCTGCACAAGTCTTGTTATTCTCTGAAAAGGAAAAGAGAAAGAAAGGGAAGAACAAATAATAATCAAAAAGCATGTTTCTTTTCAGGCAGCAGCACTCAGCACTCCGCTGCAAACCATGCTGTGTAGGATCTTGTAAAGCTTGATCAGAAACATATTGTCATATTAAAAATGTGTATATCTCTTCCTTCCCCCCCTCCTACCCGCCCTTAGAATTAAGTAAAATGTGGGTTTCAAGGGGATTTTGCTCTGGCAAACCTCTGCTAAGGTTACTCTTTCTGTAGAGCCTCAAAGACGCGAGTTTTTAAGACCTTATTAATGACAAAGTTGGAGCAAATAGACTGGCAGCGTTACGGCCATTTCAGGTGAAACAGACAGGACTTTTCAGAGAATTGTCTGAGGGTGTGTAATGAAAACTATTTGGGAGATATCCCCATCGTGAATGCCCAGCTGCCTAACTCAGATCTATTGCAGCAGTTCAGGGATGAAATAAAGAGTGACCTGACCCGATTAAACCTTGACAGCACCCTGCTACCAACAATACGCACGCCCTAAGTGCTGCCCCTGTTCACAAGCGTGCGTGCACGCTGTTAACGTCTTGGGCTGTGTTTACAAAGTCATTGAAGTCAGCATGATGTTGGACAGTGGCAGGAACAGTCTATTCCAATCTAATGCACAAAAAGGCTGTCACACAGGAGGAGAAAGATTACATTTAGTTGCAGTGTAGCAGTGAAAGTGGACTATTAACTTCTAATACAGCCCTTTTTTTTTCTTCTGGAAAGCTACAGCGACATGGCATTAAACCTGTGACTGCCAGAGAAAGCGAGAGCAAGCAGGGGTGGGTTGGCGAGGTCTCAGGCCAGGGTGTTGTGTCATGAGTTCAAGTCTTCCCTCTGGAGCCGGTGACTGCTGTCCTCCATCCTTCTCCATCTTTTAATGCTAATGCTACGGGGGCTAGTCTCGCTCAGACACGTGCGTACCCCGTTGAAAACCTAACCCTGCGGTCTAGCAAGTAGGGAGAGAGAAAAAACAAGGTTTCTGAAATAAATCCAGGTGACAGTGCTGAGATTTTGCAATAAAATGTTTTCCTTTTGGCTGTTTAGGATGATGGCATCTGGGTAATTAGGCAGCGTCAATGCTACAAGGACTTGGACTGTATGAATTTAGCACACTTGGTCTGCGGCTGCTCGAATCTTGATCTGGGTCTACTTGCTCTCCTAATATGTGCCTGTCACTGACTGCATTTTAATGTTTGTGGCTTTGTATTTTACTTAGGTAACAACTACTGAATTTTGACAAAAACGTGAAGAATTAACAGGATTTGTTCCTCGAATGGTCCCTTTTCCATTTCTTGGATGTTTCATAATACTGATTCAAGCTTTAATGTCTCTCATGAGGGAGATGGAGGAAGCATTTAATGACCAAAGCAAAGCCATCCTAAAAACACTGGATTTGTTTTGGACCACCTAATTCCAACAAGTGCAGACTTCATCAGACTTTAGGCACCTGCCTCTGGTGGCACTTCAGAACAGCAACTTTCAACCACACACCAAACCCTGAAGTCAACTCAGCTCATTTGGGACATGCATTTTGAAACACAAAGTTTCCTAGCATCTGAAACAGATACTCTGAATCAAATTGTTCTAAATGCTACTTAAAAGAGTATAAAAGCTTGAAGATTAAAAAAAAAAATGTGATTCATTATCCTGTCATAGCAATGTTTTAATAAGTCTCTGACCTAAGCCCTCCTCCTAATCTAAGGTTCACCAAGTAAGAGATGGCAGAAGGTGACAATCATGTAGCAAAGTTGCTGGCTTTTCAGATATTTACACTGGCATTATCTTTTCTTTCTTGCTTAAATATCACTTGCTGTTTTATATGGGGTCTCTGTAATTTAAAAGGTGTCTCTCATTTGCCAGGATTTAATAACACTTCATGAAGATCATGGTTCCAGTGGAGAGAAATTGTACATTTTGGAGCAATTCAATGAAGCTTTAGAGATCTGTTCTAGGTCTATAACAAAGTATTCACTTGTTACCTTTAATATTTGCATTACCCCCTAGAGACATCAGCTGAGATGAGGATCTGCAGTGACAGCTCATCTACTTGTCTGTTGGAAGAGACAAGTTTTAAGCATTTTTGATGAAAATGAAGTGTTATTGTTGCCATTTTATCGCAAAATACTAAGTCCATGGAAGTTGGAGGTAGAACTAGGCACTGAATCCCGATCTTCTGAGTTGTGCTTTGCAGAAATATTATTCCTGTTCAGATGTATAAATAAATCCTTTCCACTTGATGTGTAAATTCCCTGTTGTCGTGGTTTAACCCCAGTTGGCAACTAAGTTGGCAACTAAGCACCACACAGCTGCTCGCTCACCCTCTTCCCCCCCTCCCCGCCCCAGTGGAATGGGGGAGAGAATCGGAGGGAAAAAAAAAGTAAAACCTGTGGGTTGAGATAAAGACAGTTTAATAGGACAGCAGAGGGAGAGAAAATAATAATAATAATAATGATAACAGGATATATAAAATAAGTGATGCACAATGTAATTGCTCACCACCCGCCGACCGATGTCCAACCAGTCCCCGAGCAGCGAACGCTCCCCCTGGCCAACTCCCCCCAGTTTATATACTGAGCATGACGTCATATGGTACGGAATAGCCCTTTGGTCAGTTTGGATCAACTATCTTGGCTGTGCCCCCTCCCAGTTCCTTGTGTACCTAGCAGAGCATGGGAAGCTGAAAAAGAAAGTCCTTGACTAGTCTAAGCATTACTTAGCAACAACTAAAACATCAGTGTGTTATCAGCATTCTTCTTACACTAAATCCAAAACACAACACTATGCCAGCTACTAGGAAGAAAATTAACTCTCTCCCGGCTGAAACCAGGACACCTGTGAACCTTAAACAAGCTGGTATTTCAAAGACTGTTTCCACATTTTGGAGTGAAGTGTGATAAACAGGGGGAGAGAATGAGAAAAAACCATGCCATATTAACTGGAAGAGTTTACCTCTGACATTTGTGGAACCTGTCTCTGACTCAAACACTGTCATGAATGAATGAATGTTTATGATTTAGGCAAACTTTGGGAAGCCTATTTGTATCACAGCATATGGTGAAATAAGTAGTTTCCTACGTGCACTCAGGATGGGGCAAGAAGAGATTTGCGAGAGCTTCATTCCAGCCAATGCCCCTTAGCCAAGGCCCCTGCCTGCTGCAGAG
The DNA here is from genome assembly GCA_013401315.1 of Balaeniceps rex. Lineage (NCBI taxonomy): Eukaryota > Metazoa > Chordata > Aves > Pelecaniformes > Balaenicipitidae > Balaeniceps > Balaeniceps rex. The sequence continues at coordinate 11,070 of VYZW01050223.1, forward strand.
CTGAGCACTCACTATCCCTTGGGACTGATCTGTGCAACCATCACAGGGCTTTTTTTTGTTTTCAGTTGGGTTGCTCAGATGTAACTAAGGGCAAAATTTGTAGTATATTTATTACTGGAAATGATGCATGGTGTGGAAAGAAGACAGATATTTTTTCCTATCTCAGGTTGAATCTGCAGGCTGACAATTGGAACAAAAACATCTTTGTGTGCAAAATTAGTGAACTTCCGTTGGATGTCTCTGGGGGAAAATAAACACAAAGCCTCCTGAATCCTGAAGCTGTTTTTACAGGGTCAGTTTTACAGCAGAAACACACTTTAACCCCAAACTGGTATAAAAGACCATGCCAAATTACACACACACTATCTGAATAGGGAAGTTGTACTCTAATTGTTGGGTATAAGCTTGACTGCCTTTGAATTAACAGTTAAAGCTGTATTCATTAATCTGAACAGGGAAGAGCAGGCAGACTGTCACAACATACCTCAGTTCAGTAGTCATGCAGAGCAGGTGAGAGAATGCTAGCCATTTACAAAGTGAAGCAGCTGATCTCCATCAGCCCCATGACTTAATGATGAAGAGAAAAAAGCAACCAACTGCAATATCCAGAGAAAGATTTATGATTTATCTGAAAGTCCAGAGTCCCAACAGGCAATGTACAACCTACAATTACCCAGAATGATTAGACTTAATGCTTTTAAATGCTTTACCAACTCAAGAACTACTAAGGACACAGTTCATAAATGTATTACGGTCCATTTGCTGTACATACAGCTTCTGGGGGAAAAAAAAAGCCTTTGGGAAATAAGCATGAAATTCACTACTTTTGAAGAAAGCACTGGGAATGAGAATGCCAGTTCAGAAAGAAAAGGAACTGACCCCAAACTAGGGATGAGGTAAGATGAGACACAAATTTTCTCCAAACAGGAACTGATTAAGAGAACAACTTGTGTTTGTAAAACTATGTTGAGCCCAATTTCAGTGCCTACCGAAATTTTCACTTCCCCTTTATCTTTTTTTTCTGTTTAAGAGACAGGTTAAGAGTTAACAGATTTGTCACTGAGAAATCTGGATATTTAACTTGTAGATGGCTTTGTTGTTGAATGGAAACTGCTGTTGAGTAAGAACCATGACATAAAAGCTCTGGCAAGTCTTGCTGGGGTAACTTAAGATGTTACTGTCCTCAGTTGTCTGTCCTACCTCTTTGCCAGAGGATACCACCACCCTCTTGGAAGTGGGTATAAAGGAATTGCCAGTGCTCCACCTGCTCTGCTTTACATTCTGGCATTTTAGTTAAATCCACCTTCATCAGCAGCGTGAGCTAAAACCAGTCAGGCTAAGATATTTAAGCTGTGCCTTCTTTTTTTGCAGACTTTATTACTGAAGTGATATCTGCCAGCAGAGAGGTAGGGGTTGGAGTTATTTGAGTCAACAACATTTTAAACACAGCCAGAGTTATAAGAGCTAGCATATAAAAACCTTGAGCTTTTTTTGGTTTTGTTTTTGCCTTAATCTTGCCTACTGACAATATTATGGAGTGGGACACAGCAGAGGCAGCAATTCCATAGATAATCGTTGTGAGAAAGAGCATTCATCTGAAAGAAATTAAATTGTTTCTGCAAGTGTATCTCAACTGGAAGTGTAGTCACAATTGGAAACAGCTTGGAAATTGCTGATCATAACAGTCTTGTAAACATTACTTTTGAGAGGTCTATGCTGATTCGAGTTGCTTGTCCAAATCACCTGGGACAGGTCTTCAAGTGACCATTTCATTGTGCTACCGCTGATTCTCTGAGCTGAAGCAACACCTTTCAAGACTGATACTTACAGTGAGCCCTAATAAAACACATAGTTGTTTGCATGTTTCCCATCTGGATGATCCTAGTTACTTAATCAAGGACTCTGAGTGGTACCAGCTGCACCATGCCTCTCTTGTATGTTTGTGTGGAGCTCACCTGGGAAGAATCCAGAATATTGGTGGAAATTAAATGTGCTAAAAGACAGCTCTTGGCATTGAGATGAGGAATGAGAGATCTCACACAGGGCAAAATCAGTGGGATCAGCCATGTGGAATCACCATTTCTTCAGTCCAAATTAAATATTTTCTGTCTTCATTTTCCTTTACAAGAGAGGCTTTGTAAAATTTGCTATCACTGACAGAACTTGGTTTATAGTTTCTCACTGTAGCTGGATCTGGATAGCCTGGAGATAGACATTATACGAAAGAAAGGAGGTTTTCCAATCTATTTGAATAAAGCACTGGTGAAACTTTCATGAGAAAACCTATGCTCCTTCATAAGAAATTTGGATATATCTCAGAAAGACTGCCTGCTTCTGAATGTGGAAATGACACAAGTAATATATACTATGCTATTTTCTGTTTTGAGATTAATAGACCATAGTCAACATGCAGCCTAGGATCTATTTTCACACACAGAAAAAGACACCCTCTTGCATGAAGCATGAGGCATGAATAATCTTGCTTCTTCTTGAGATTTTTTTTGCCCAGTGGCATAGATTTCCCTTCCCTAGCTGTAAAAAAATCTTGAGCTGTGAGGCAGATTTGTTATTGATGCTGCGCCATAGTTAGGCTGGAATACCAAGCCTCCAATATCAGATTTTGTGGACATTGGATGCACCTTATCACAGACACGTTGGTATTTTCTCTATGATTTTCCACAAATATCTGCTAAAAGCAGACTTATCTGCACTTGTCACGGAACGCAATTCTGTGGTGTGCAGAAGACTATGCTGCCTGAACCACATCTCCCTACGGCTCCTTACATACTGCCGCCAATAATTAATGCTTATTCTGATACTCAGCCAAGCTGTGTTATATACCTTGAGATGCCTGTGACAAAGGTAAGTTCATCTTTTAAATAACCATTAGATAGTTCAGGACCTCAGTACTTAGGCAACATAAATTCCTTGAATTAAAATTAGTAATTTAACTTGTAAACACTCATACTGGAATCAAAACAAAGTGAAGGATGAACAAAATGTTGTCTACCTGCTAATTTTGTAAATGGTGTTTATATATTTTTCATACTAGTTTATATTTCTTGTTTAATTTTCTGTTCCAGAGCCAACCTGGGATTTATAAGTCTTTGTGCATTTTCTGACTTTTTCTCAACCAGTGACAACCATTTTTACTTCAGGCCTGTAAGGTGCCATTATGTCCGAAGCGTGCTGACTGAGCAACGTTCACACCATGAAGACAAGAATGGTGAGCATGTCAGGATCTAGATAAAAATAGACTGATGCGCTTGCTAGTCTTGTGAAATCCACTTATTTCTGTGTATATGTGTTTGGGTCTCCTTTATACTTCGGCTCTAAGGGTACACATATGGCTCTTCTATGAATTGACAACACAAAGAAAAAAAAAGAAAGCAGCACGTGTGATTATTAATTTTGAAAGTAAAAGAAATGAGTTAATTTCTTAAGTCAAAGCCTAGGTACTCAGCCGTACATCGTATATTATCTTCATCAATCTACTGTAACAGAAAAGGAGCAGAGTGGTAAAGCATACTTATTCAAACCTCAGACACACTTCTTGAGCATAATGAGTGAACACATCATTTAGTGATCCCATTTGTATTCCTGCCTGCTAGTTGGAAAGTAGGAAAAAGGGCTGGGCATGTTTACATGAGGACAGATGTGTAAGCATCTGCATTGGGCATTGCATGATTTAGAAAAATGGCAAACAATGCCAGTGGTACTAGTCAAGTCTTTACATGTATTCCCATGTAATTTTTAGAGATCTAGAAGCAACATGTTGGTATAGATTTTGATTTCCAAACTGAATGGCGAGTGGATGATGGATTCCGTGCTGTGCTTGGACACAGTTCCCAGCTCTCTCCTACTCTGTGAGAAATGACTGCAATCATAAACCCACCACATAATGAAGACTTCAATAGGAGCAAGAAACACTACCACACCAGGAATTTGCAGGACATCTGGTAAATCAACAACATTATCACAAACATCATGACCAACAGTCTGAGCTGTAGCAACAGTATATTCATTTTCCAAATGTTCCAACTGAGAAAGCTACTCAGACCATTCCCACTATACACCAGATGGTTGATTGGTAAGCCAATATTTTCTCTATACACAGAAGCTTACTCTTCCATCATTAGGAAACATTTTGCATAGGGACCAGATATTTTATTAGAGACAGGATTTTCTCTGGCTCGTGTTCCGCTGAAGAAATATATATACTGTACAACATACACACCACAATATGGGCAACTGCAAGATGCTGGGAAAAGTGTCTCATTCATTTATTCTGCTGCAGTCCACAGACATATGAGAAACCTCTGTGACAAACTGCTCCCCTTTCATTCTGAATCATGGTAAATATATTTTAAGTGAACTACAATGCACTAAATTGTATTAAATATGACACGATATCAAATCCATATGAAAATGAATCACTCTGCAATACAGCAGTGTCAGAGAGCCACAAAACTGGTTTAGTGATATAGTAGCTCAGACTAGTGCTTAGCAGTATGATAATTTAGGCTCCAAGTAATTAGCATAGCACCATTTCTAGTGCCTTAGTCAAGCAAAACTATCTGCAAAATCGATGGAAGTTTTGCCTTATTGAATGTGTACTTCAGGTAAAACTTGAGACTAGAAAGCTGAATTGACTTTGTGTGTTGACTTTGCAAAGTGCTCTCTAAATTGTAATAGTGACTTTGCCTACAGAGAGAAAAATCCTTGTATTACTAAAACTTCCATTCTTGCTATTAGTCTGATAATAAAGGTTTTGATGTAAACGTCCTTCTTTCTTCTGTTTATCTGTGCTATAGCTGTAGTTGTAAATCACTAGATGAGTTCCTAGGTCCATTAATCCAAGCTTTGTCAAATGTCCTATAAAAGACAGGAATTTCCTTAAAGGTGTTCCAGTCTCATATTTGTTTCTTCTATGAAACCAAAGGGAAGTATAATCTTCATATATGATGCAGGTGGTATGGCCTATAATGGTGATGACCTGGTATACTTTTCAAAACACTAGGTTTCCTTGCAACTTCACCAAACTCATACTGCTTGACCCCAATATTTCCATGACTAGTGTGTATGTCAGGCTGATGT
>VYZW01050223.1:18389-32022 GCA_013401315.1 Balaeniceps rex
TTACAGTCTTTGACACCTTCTTAAAACACCCCTTATTTCTAGCCTTTCACCTTCTCCATGCAATATCTTAATTACTCTTTCAAAAAGAAGATTAAGTATGACTGCCTTGACCTCCCTCTTTTCTCCTCATTCCTCACATTCTTCCTGAAGCTTCATTATATTTCTGGTCACATCTTCTGTTTTGGCATTCTCTCCTGCATTAGGGTATTTTGATTGTTCACTNTCACATCAACATCTTCATTGTCGTCTCTCCCTTCATCAAACTTGCCTGCCTTGTCTCCCTTAAGAATTTCTGTATGTTCCACCTCCCTTGAAGTGTAGTGGAAATAAAAGCAAATTCCTTATCCTTCTTCTGAAACCCTGTCAGCTGCCAATTCCCTGCCAGTGTCACAAACAACAAACAAAACTCATTGATATGTTTTGTAACTGTGGAGGTCATTTTAGACCCTCCCTCTTGCTTTCTTTGCACATGAGAAAGCATGTCTCTCTGTATATCAATGCTGCTGTTATTGCTGCTTGTATGTCTAAGATGCCTAAGATCCTTCTCTTTCTGAACAGGCATTCAAAACACCCCTCCATTCACACAATTTAAACAGCTTTGGCTCTTGTTATCTCTTCCTTGCTGGATTCCTTAGAAAACATGTCATTTTTTTCCTGCAAAACATGCAATCACAAGATTTTCCTCAACAACTATTGTCTGTGTTTGGGTCTTATTGACTCACATCGTTGGTTCTCTGCTTCTCTGTCTGCTTCAGACTTTTGTTCTCCTAATCCTTCCTGAATCTAATCTCCTCCCAACTTTTAGGTGAATGGTGGAGGATGGGTAAAGCACAATTTTTGGATTATAGGAGTACTAGGTTTGTACACGTAGCTGAGATCCTAGCACCCAGGTCTCACAGTTTAAGGACAGGTGGTGTAAGGACCTGGATGGAAACAAGCAAGTGCTGAAGAAAGAAGGTACACTTTGAATACTATTTTTGCAGAGGTGTTAGTTTTCAATTCAGATAGCCAACTAAAGGAACAAATCTAATGTAAACAACAGTTTGCTAGCTGTTGTAATTCCCAACTGAATAGGTAAATTTCCCCCATTTTATGTATTTGATCCCCAGGCGTCTAATTCAGCTTTATGTGTTAGACTGCCAGAACGAGATGCCTAAACCATTGTGCTTAAATGTTTAAGTTAATCACACTAGATCTGCATTCTTAGCCTTAAGATCCTTAGAAATAAACATTTGAACCTTTCTTGAAAACCAGCCTAACAGACTAGCTTTTGGAGTTGTGCTACCAGACCGATTTCATTCTCCCCCTCTAATATTTTCAGAACCATTTATTTTCCCATGTCTCTTCCCATCCCAGCTACTTTTAATTGTCTGAAAGTGGGCTACTAGATAATGGCCAGAGATGGGCACAGACATCGAGAAATGCTTTCCAGTCAGAAAAGAAGTGATTAAGTTAGGAATGAAGAATCAATACAGAGACAAAGTAAACTAGACAGTTAGTTTAGACTAGACCCCTAGCTTCTAGGCAGCTAAGATCAGATGAGTTAGACGAACATCACTCTGAGGCATTATGATTATTTCAAAAGGATATTATCTAAAGGAATTAATCCAAAACCAAGAAGAAATATAACTCTATTGCTATGGTAATGGCACTATTATTGGTTCCAACTCCGCTAACGTGCTTTGTTTCTCCATGGTGCTAATGAGGTTAGGGGTAACTCCACTATGCCTTGTGCCATGCATCTACTAACTTTCTGGCCATGACTCTGCCAGAAGACTAGACTGGACCAATGCACAAGACACAAGCACTGGTAGATGATTCTCTATACTGTTTTATAGCTAGCCTAGCTAGCCCTTCACAGCACAACCTTTGATAGACACACTGTTAGTAACCTTGCAAAATTTCGCCACTGGGCACTCCTGAACACGTTGCTGTCTTTGACAATAGACAGATCCCTTTACCATGGGCAGCCACAGCCGAAACAAGATTTTGCTATTCCCACACTGATTCCGAAATTTATATACCACAACAGCAGATGATTACTGATGGGAATGAATTATTGAATGTTTAACAACTGCAACCACACTAGCAGCTCATAGGTTTAAGATGGACATCCTGGAAATGGTATGAGTAATTTCCCTGAGACTTTGAGGTTCCTATGGAAAACTTTAATGGCAACTGGGTCTGGCTTAATCTTCACAGGCCAAGGTGTAAACCCTGTGATGGGTAATTAGGAAACTACATGCAGCAGCGTAACCAAATCACCATTATGTGGTCTTCTCGCATCTCAGCTCTTGCTGATTAAAAGCTCTTGTCATTAGAAGATAGGGAATTTTGCATCTAACTGTCACCTTTTCTTTTTTTGTGAGGGAATGTGTTTGGGGAAGATGATTTTGTTATGAGACTGCACAGTAGAGGAGGGAGCAGTGATAAAAAGAAATTATATTCCTTGGAAACCAAGGGAGAACTATGAATTTCTCTTATTTAGGACTGAGGCAAAAAGGCAAAATTGATCCCCGATCTCTAAGTGTCACAGTCTAACCTGATAAGGAGTTTTACGAAGTCTCATTAACTCAGTGCTCCTCCGACTAATAACTTTTCTTGCAAATAGCTTAGCTTGTTTTGCTAAACCAAATGTGAATAACCTCCAATAGAGTCGTTTGGAAGGTAATTCTAACTGTCTTTATTTATATTTGTATAGATTGGCTTCATGGCAGGATTTCTTACAATAAAATGCAGCATAATAACTATCTACTAATGATACTTTGACTTGAAATATCGCCAGGAAGTTTAAATTGGTATCCACCTATTTTTAGCAGAAATAGCTGCAAACAGTTCACAAAATAAGCCCCAGCTGTAGTAACAAGAAAAATTGACATAAACCAAATGCTCACCACGGGTGAATTTCCACCTACTCTTCACAAATAGAATGAGATCATAAACAGTGGGAGGCTGGCCTGTCTCTAATTTTAATTGTTTTATTTTTCAGTTCACAGCCTGATTAGATTGAGAATGGTAGGCAGGTATAATTTAATTTTAGCACTGACCCCCTACAGGATGGATTACAAAAGTGATGAGCCCTAGTAAGAATAGACTGTTTAGTAGTTCATGTACATGCAAAGAACTTGTTACACAATTTATCTTCTGCAACTTCTTTTTACAGTGAAACTTCAGTTTGAAGTTCACCAAGTACCATAACATAAACCGACCACTGATATCAGCATACAGATACCCTTCGTGGATTTCACAAAGTGATCCAACAAAGTTTTCCCTTACTGTGTGATATATTTATATAATTGGCACTGTCTTATGAGCAGATTGCTGACACGTTTTATGGATTGGTAGAGGAAATAAAATATGGAGAACAATAGTCATTCCCTAGTTGAAATTGAAATGTGACTTCCATTGTAAATGTGATTCAGAGCTTCCATTCAATTTTGTAAACAAAGGCCTACCTTTCTGAAAATGAAGCTCACCTGGGATTTTTTCTACTAATTTCAAAATTATTTACTTATGTATTCCTAAAGCTGATACAATAAAAACAGTTGCTTAACTTAAAAGTAGGAAGGAAAGCAAGTTGCTTCTGATTAAGATGCAGTGTTTACTACAATTACAAGAGTCTTCTGATAGTTTTTTCTTTGACAGTTCAACAGTGACATGTCAGTGCTTTTACTGGATTCTCATAAATGATGATACAATATTAGCTGTTCTATTCCACCATGTGCTTGACTAAATACCTTCACCGTCTGGTACCCTGCAAAGGACACATCCTTCTTCTGGACGTTAGTAAATCTATTGAAGGGCAAGGGACGAGTGAAGAACACAAACTCTAAAAAAAGAAAGTGTGGAACTTCATTAGACCAGCAGTGCTTTGCAGGTCCTTAACAGTTCAAGGTCCTGATATGTGTATAAATGATTTTTGCATTTGAAAACAGGATAAAACTGTACTGAGCATAATAACTAATGTGACATTTTTTGATTTCCCTCCACTTTTGACCTGCTGAGATCTGGACTTGAACACATGAATGATCTCACATCTACCATCAGTACAGAATCTGTCTGCAGAGGATGACTTAAATATTGCTTAGAATTGCTTTAGAATTAGAATTACTTGAATTAGAATTAATTACAAATCCCCAATATATCTTAGCAAACTACAAAAAGGTAACTAAGGATGTAATTTTTTCATAACAGGACATCTTATCTGGGTGTGCTCAAGAGTGGAGATTGAAGGAAATAAAGACTCCAGAATATGCCCAATACCCTTCGTATATGTGCAGCACAGCATGACATATTGTGTATGTGAACTGGAAATAATTTCAGATGGTGCCAGGGATCTGCAGAGCTAAAGCACTCTACAGTTTGACTAATCTGCCAATGTCTCAAATAAAAGCTTCAGCAGAGCTGTTGCCACAGTGCACAGATACATAGAAAAAGTCTTCTGAAATAAGCATAAACTGTTTTATTTTCTACATTTACAAGTCACTAAAAAAGAATTTCCTTTCCTTTAGAACACAAATTTTATTAACTTGCATACCTACTGCCATGTGACTTCTACCAGTGTTCAGGTCTGAATTTTCTTCTGCTGTTGTTTCTGCTTGTACTCCTTGGTTTTGCATTTGTACAGTAAATAACCCTGTTCTTACCTCACAGATTATTTGGCAGAGAGAAATGGGAGTGATTTTATGCAGTAGCAAAGTGAACTTCTGTAAACATTTGGTTTCATCTGAGATATTTCCATATCCAAAATACACAGCTATCACAGCTGTATTAAAGGCTGAATACATTGCACAAGAGCTGAAATGTAAAGATGAGGTTGACAGTATGCTTGAACTCGTACCTTTGGGGAAATAAGGTCCAACATCATAAATTAAAGATAGGTTCAGACTACATTTTGAATCTCCTTGGAGACATGCCTTCAGCAAAGAAATGGAGGAAGGCCTGCATGAAAGCCTTGGAGGGCTGTTAAGAACTGATAGTTATAGAAAAAAGTGAGGGCTAAAATATGCATATAAGGTAAAGCAGTTTAGATTCCTTTACACCCAACTTCTTTAAAAAGTTCTTACAATTCCTCCACTGATATGTAGATGTGTCCCTAATGGTTTTACTGAGATGCTGAAGAACTGGTGACTGCATCAGGCTTGTAACCTGGTTATATATCACTTTGAATTTGGTTTACATTCTTAGTGGTTTCACCTCATCCTTCCTCTCAATGTGTGCTTCATTAGCCCTAAGGTCTTGGTCTCCTGATCATCCAGAAAGCCTTTGAAGTACATGGGCATCCCCATTCAGGATACATGTCTGGCTTTCCTCTGGGTGGACAGAGGAAGGGTGGACATGGTAGTGTGGCTGTTAACCCCAACGGACCCTTTAGCTCCAGCCTGGGCTCAACTGCTGCCCAGTCCTGGCTGCTGGGATGTGCTCTCAGGAGAGAGTACGGACACAGCCTGTAAGAGGAGAACAGCAGCAGACAGGTGCAGTTATTTTAGCAGAAAAAGAAAGGGACTTAACCGAGAATCTCAGAAGCTGTGAGAGCTCTGGAGGAGAGGGTGCCCTGCTGTATTATCTGAATGCCGCTAGAAGATGCTTACACTCACACGTGACATTGGTCACGCACAGCCCTACTGGGGCGACTCCATGCTGGTGTCTTCTGGGGTGAGTCTTACACACATGCCAAGCCAGGACTGGTCCTGGGGTTCAAGGAGGAGGCAGTGAACTACCTAGCCAGGCAGCAGGCTTTCTGGGGCTCAGTTGACCTATGAGAGGAGCTGGCAGACCACCGTCAGTAGTACCAGTGTTCAGAGTGGCTTACATCTCGCTGCAAAAATGTTTTTTCCCCTCCAGGAAAGATAACTACTACCATAGGACACCGTAGCAGCCTCTGCTCCAGGCATCAGCCTTCACACAGCTTTTGTTTTTGAGAGTGCTACAAACATGCAAAAAATAACCTTTGGACCTGAGAAAACAGAGCTGGTAGCATCCTGCCTGTTTCATGGGGCAAAATTTTAATCAAAATGATTGATTATCTCAGGTAGTGAACAATGCTTTGTGTTCTTGTTGTCTAAATACAAGATCTTAACTCCTTGCCTGCCCTAGTGCTGCTAAAGGATACCTCTTTTAGGATTTTATTTATCCTGTTGTTGAGGGACTATTTTTCTAATGAGTTTTACAAAGGTAGATTTTACAAAATTATTTGAAAATACAAATTTCCTCTTATTTAGGGATTGCTACTAGAAATCTTCTTTCCCTGCCATAACAAAACTGCCAGTGAATCCATCAGATCATTCCCTTGCTTCTCTTTCTGAAGACTTGCTTTGTTCAAGCTGAATTCCATGACTGACAATCTCAGCACATCTGTGCTCTTTTAAATTCTGTAATATGCTGTTAAAGAGAAACATTCTTTCTGCTGCCACAGCCACATTTAATAAGGCCATGGGAGACATTCGGAAATAGGCAGCAATGTTGATTCCTAGGGTTTTTTTGAGGAGGAAGCAGAGCGCACCTAAAGCATTGCTGATTAATTCCAACAGATGCCATTTTCCATGGAGGTACCCTATACCCAGCGGGCATCCTAATAATAGCAGCAAGACGTTAAGCCAAAGAATGAGGGAAATATTCAATCCATACTGCTGTTGGACAGGTGTCCACATTTAGTTTTACACGACTCCTTTGTAATAGTTCAGAAATAAAACTTTGCAGAGTACAGCAGTGCACGCTCTATGTGTTGCATTATATCATTTTTTTGACTGTAAGTAGCCTACGCTCGTTTCATCCCAGATGAAAAGCATTAGATTTTCAAAAGAGGAGTTGATTTTAAGTGTGTTCATTCTGCTGGGGGACCTTTTTATAAAGCCAGGCTGAACAACTTGCAAATGTGAACTAAGTTTCCTGTCTTTGGAACTCAGCAGGCCAAGTCTGAATCATATTTTTCTGCAAGTGATAGCTTTGAAAGAAAAGTATCTAGGCTTTCTGTTTTGCTGTCCCTTTGTCCCATCGCTAAAGAGGTCTCCTTCAACCTCTACGACACAGCGGTATGAGAGAGGTGAGGTACAGTGGTGTCGGTGTGAGGCAGGGGGCCTTGAACCCCAGCTTTCTAATCCTGCCTCTGAGAGAAATCAAACCACATTAAAAACATCTCCAGGCTAGATAATGCATAACGTCACTGCTTTGGCTTAGAAGTAGTGCCGAGGTGTGCAGCCCAGCAGGAGCTCCTGGAGGCAATGTGCTGTCATTCAAACCAGCACAGATGCTGTTTAACTCCAGCGAGCAGCCTGACGTGGGGCTCTGAGGATGGTATGTGTCCCCGTCTCCCGCAGCAAAGCCACAGCTGTTTCCTCTGTATCTTTGGAGAGGCAGCAGCACGCGTTTTCCCCAAATCATGGCATCATGCACAGTCCTTTCAGTAGTTTTTCTGTTCCCTTTCCCTTTTCTCATCCCCTGCCTTTGTCTCCCACTGACCCGCGGTCGCTTACACCCATGCGCAGGCTTACGACAGTGCTTACATTGCCCTGGAGTTTCAGCTTCTGGCTCAGAGCTTCTGCCATGGTCAAAAAGCACAAAGTGCGTCTGAGGATTTTGACTGAGAAGGAGGAATCAAGCTAGTCTCGCACTCCCTTGATCTGTAGTTGTTTGAGTGCCTGGCTGGTACCCTTGGATATATGAGAGTGGTCTGCAGGCAGACAGCCTTAACTAACTTGCAGCAGATGCCAACAGCAGAAAAAGGGCAGCTGGACATTGCCAGTGCATGAGGAGACCTTGGATGCCGCCCAACAAGAACTTCTCTCCCAGTTGTATGCCACTGGAGGATCCCCGCCAGATTGGGTGATTCTTCTACATGATGGCTGCAGCACAGCCAGGATCTGAAGCAATGTGTTAGCTCTCCTTTTCATGACTATAATGCATTGGACCGAACAGCTCTAGGACACAACTCTAAGATGCAAGAACTTTATGCTTAGGTGCTATGTTTAATTCATGTATGTGCTTGCAAATGTGACAGGCAGGTTTCATCGTCAAAAGGACAATGACGTTGTGCTCTGAGTTCTAATTGGAGAGCAATAACCTGAAATGCTCATATATGTTGCATACCTACCTGAAAATTTCAAAGGCTATGGGTGCTTTCTTCTATTTACAAAGGTTTAATTGGCCACTACTTAAATGGAAATCAGGGTATGCAAACATATTTGCAAGAGTAGGTTCAGCTCTGTACTCATTTGAGTTGAGTTGCTGTGCAAGGTAAATAAATCTAATCATTTCTAAATATAGAAAATGTGATGTGGTAGAGTGCAGGAGGGAATAGAAAATTTTTAGGAAACTATTTCCTGGATCAGCTTAAAGAGGAATGGACACACGTCCCAACTTGAGACTCTGCTCTAAACTAAAAAACACCCAAACCAAGCCAAAACAAAAAAAACCTGTCATAGATTATAACCACAAAATTTGGGATAAAAAATACCTGCATTTTCATATTTCTAGTGCTGGCTGTAAGAAAAATTAGAACGGTCAAAGAACATAAGCTGCATTTTGCTACCTTTATTTTCTTTGTATTTGAAGGCAAGTTTCAGAGGAATTAATTGCTGAGCATTGCTCGTAGTGAGCAAAATTATCAGAATTTGGCCTGTTGAAACTACTTCTAATCTAAGTGGAGTCAGAAGGTCTTAATGATATTTCAAGAACAAATTTGCAAAACTTAAGAGACCTGATTCATTCACAAGATAGAGATGAGCCTCTAGCACTGAGTGTTTGGTTGAAACTCTGAAAATTGCCTGTTAATCACTAATGTTGATATAGTATCAGTGGGTGGGAAAGTGTTTGTTCATACTCCTTTTTCTTTACTTCTGTATTTTCCACATACAGTTATTTAGATGAATCTCTCCTAGAAAGCAGTTGTGTTTCCTTGGCTCCTACTTTCCTTGAGAGCTTGCACTGGCCTGGTATATATATTCTTTACATTTAAAGCCTGACATGTAAGTGGAAATTGACTTAAAAACAATGTGGTAAGAGTGGAGGTTAACCAAAGTGATTTAAAAAACTAAATAGGTACAACTTAAAAATCTACAGCCCTGGGCCATTTTGTCTCCGAAGCTCTTTCATTATTCCAAGGCTTGTCCTTGGGGACTTTCCCTATCAGCTACTGTGACCAAAGCTGGATGCTGAACAGTGACAACTCTCTGAGAATTTCCTGGTGGAGGTGAGTGTAAAACAGCTTCCTTTCACTGGACACAGCGGCCACCCTGAGTGGAAAGAAATTAGGAGCTTGCTTTCTGCTGCTATATTTATATCCAGAGATACAGATTTTTCACATTTTTTTGGTGTTCGGAGAGTTCTGTTTAAAACTCAGATGTTTCTAAAGAATCAGTCTGATGCCTCTGAAGTCAGAACTAATTTGGTATCAGTTATTTGTAATGAATAGAATAGAATAGAATCATTAAGGTTGGAAAAGACCTCTAAGATCATCTAGTCCAACCGTCAACCCAACACCACCATGCCTACTAAACCATGTCCCGAAGTGCCACATTTACGCGTTTTTTGAACACCTCCAGGGATGATGACTCGACCACCTCTCTGGGCAGCCTGTTCCAATGCTTGACCAAAGCATCTGGGGTAGGGTAGAAACCCATGCTTGAATCAAGGGAGCATAAGGCACAGTTTCTGTGCTTACTAAAATGATTCCCATTACATGAAGGGAATCCTTGTCCCTTTCCTCTGCCTTATTTTCATAAACATTTTAAGTAATTCACTTATGGACTCAAGCTCCTTCCATTCCTACTGCAGATCTAAGAAACATTGTTTTCCCAAGCAGGCTCTGTGGAAAGAAACACACATTTCATTAAGCATCTCTGACTCTATTTTCAAAGCAGATTTTCAGAGAGAAGTTGGTATTTCAAAACCTGCTTTGTTAAAAAGACTTGCTAATAAGGCGAGGGTGTGTTCTGCCTGACTCAAAAGCAAGGCTCTTCATTTTTCATAATGGACAAACTGCAGCATATGTCCATGAAGGTAGATTTAACCATTCGAATAACAATATGGAGGCTTTAGAAGCAAACAGCTTTTTAAAAATTCAAACTTAGTCAAGTTTGTTTGGCTATTCTACATCCGAATGAAGGCTCCCACTTTAGGAAGATAATTTAGTATGTCTTCTAGTAATTTACTACGTCTTCTGTGGCACTACCCAGACATTTAGAATGAGGCCAGTACTCGAGGAGATGCTGAATAAGGATAAGAAATAAAAAGTGGGTCGCCACATGTTGCATTAAGTGTCTGCAGGGTCTGTGGCACCACTGAGAATGTTTCCTAGCAAGATTGAACCCCCTTTTCCCCCTCATTCACCCTTTAAAAACAGAGGAAATGTCATTATGCTGCAGTCTAATTTTCCAATACACTTCACAAAGCGTTTATGTGATGTGTTTCTTATGATTTTAACCTTTCTGAGCACAATGGGTACCACAGTTGCTCTCCTTTAAACAAAGTCTTGCTAGCATTAAACACGCAAAAGAAGACAAATTTGTGTCCCTTCTCAAGAAATAAACATGGGAGCCTGATGAAATACATTAATACACTCTCAATTAGTACACTCATTAAGAAGTGTTTTGAGCAAACTAATGAACTTTTTGCTTCTTGCACAAAATAAAATTTACAATGGAAAGTGAGTAAGTAGAGATGGTGTATGTCACCGAATTATAAGGTTGTGTGAATGGCTCTAATAAAAACCATTTTCCCCTTGCTCAGAAATGATGGATTTTATTCTGCTGAACTTGAATAATAGCGTTCACTGTAATGCACTCCTTAGCCCTCTAAGAGGCTAGTAAAAATTAATCTTCAACAGCAATGAGCAGTACTGCGGTGGTTCTTCTGCTCTAAGATTGAATTACTCAGACTTTAAGTCCTTGTAAAAGGGAACCAAATACGCTACATCTTGTTTACCAGGTGTTTCAGGAGCAATCAGCATGAAGGCACGGAAATTTAGTCATCAAAAAATACGAAGGCATGCTGTGAAAAACCAGGAGGACTTTTAACTCATAGCATTAATTTACAAAGGGTTTTTTTTATTATTATCTTTTTGTTTTATTTTAATAATAGAATAAAATTGAATATGAATATGCATATGCACTCTCAGGCATTTCCCTACTGCAGTTACTAATGTAGTCTAAAATTTGGGGAGCTTTCACATCTTCTCTTAAAGAAGTTGAGGGTGACCTTAGTCTCTTGGACCCGTACTTTAATGATAATTTAGAAGTGCTTATGTCTTCTCAGTACATGGAGCTTAGGACATCTCTGCTCCTGTTCTAGGTACCTCTGTTGAGGTGAGATGGGATAAATCTGACTTCATGCACAGAGGAGGGGACAAACCATGATTTTGGGTGACATCCTCCCATGGCACACTAAAATAATGGTGACTAGACACTATATAGTGAATACCAAGGAAAACTGAGACCAATTCGCCCTGGAGCTAATGCGATAATGAAATTATTTGCATGGTTTTTTTACTGTTAAGATCAGGGCTGTCTTACACAGTGTTCACACGTCAGAAAGAAAAAGGGGCCAGCTATGTCAGTGTTTCTTTAATTTAAAACACTGTCTTCAGAGCTGGATGTCCAGGTTCCTAACCTGGTTGCACCATGGTTGGTTGTGCAGGGATTTCCTGGCTCACACCACACCACTGAATCTGAATGAGCAAAGCTTAGCTGATCGGTATGGGAAGGCAGAAAGGAAGGGAGTAAGTAAGGGAAGGGAGGAAAAAGGCTGCAGTGGAGTTATGTAACTGATAACGTCTTTTTTTAACTGCTGCTTGTATAGGAAGGGACAGGACATAAGTAGCCATTAGTTGAATAAGCCCCTCTGTGAATGTGTATATGAGAGAGAAAGAATTCAGCTAGGAATTATCATTACTGTTTTCAGCTGGTTTATTTTTTCAGCTCCCTTCTGCTTAAATAACAATATCCTTTACAATGTCAGGCTGGAAGAAAGGAGAGAGAGGGTTTTATTGATACAGTGGCTTTTAAGAACAAAGAAAATGAACCAGATTTAAAAGTACATAGAATGATATGCATGCTGCCAAAATATCCTGCCCCAGTCGCTATATTGTGACCACTGGGTAGTTAGCTGTGCTCTGTATCTTACGTATAAATACCAATGTACCAGTCTGATGTCTCATTAGCAGTATCCGACTCAGAATTTTCAGTTATTCTATTTCCAACAATCATGTTTTCAGTTCTGTAAAACCTTTCTCCTTCTCACTTCTTTTGGAAAAATAAGGGGGAGGGGGGAGAAAGTCTGTTTGTATGAATTTTCTCAATTTCGCTAAAAAAGGCTGTCTCTTCTGCGATCACTGATACGGTTATTGTGAAATGTTCTGTAGTTATAATGGACTTGTTCCAGAAGTTTCACTGAGCTGGTCCAATCCCTAATCCCTGCTCTAAATTGTTTCTTTTGGTGCCACATCACAAAATTAATCTTTCCATTTGCTTTGCACTGAATCATTTAACAGTGTGTGAATCCATATAATGAGCCATGAGGCAAAGCTTTTGATAAAAGTTAGCTAGAACTAAACCAGCCTGCATATCTTACTTGGGAATAAGAAAATAAAAGTTTCAGGAATGACAGGTTTGGCTGCAACTTTTAGTTGTTCTCCTTCCCTGCTGCCAGAATACACAGTCCATTTAACAGTTTCCTTTGGTTTTAATATATTTTCTGTGTAATTAGGTGGCTCTGAGAGATGACTGAACACTGGTCATTCTGGGCACTTGTTTATTCCAGTGATTTGAAATAACATTACGGTAGCAATGCCCAACATGCAGAAGAGCAATGCCAGTAGCAAGATTTCTACTGAGGATCTAACAGTGGGTTTAAATGACATGTTGTGTCGGTGTTCATAAAAGTACTCTGGATACAGGACTAGTCTTTGGGAAAAGGTTTATACTACAAGTAAAGAATATCTTACTAGCCCTTTGAGTCTACTCCCACGATAATGGTGGTAGTAATGATAAAACCTGTTGCTTTCACATGGCCACTCAATGGACTATATGAAATGGTAGAGATGGTTTTTGTTGAATTCTTGCTCTGTGGGAGCTATCTTAGAACCGCTGTTGCAGTCAGACAGAGGGACTAAAAGCGCCATCAGTATTGTCATTAAAAGAATCTTGGGGGGTGCTGGAAATGCAGCTCCTATTCTGGGAACGTTAGACTAAAGAAGACGGGTTAGACTGCAATTTGAATAAGATGCAGTAAAAAGTCTTAAATGCTGGGAAGTTTCTGACCGGATTCTCCCAGCAGTTGCTTTATATTATCTAGTCTTGTATTAGCTAGCTTGGCTTTGAATAAAGAAAAAAAGGATAAAATAAATTAAACTTAACATTTGAAGTGGGAATCATCTTGTCTTTCAGGGTGTGATTCACTCCAGAGCGGGACACCTACACTCAGTTGCCCATTTTGTATCGGTATGTCAGTGAGATGTTTAAACTCCCACTCCAGTCAGCGTAGGACGTATACCACTAGCAGAATTTCACAGCTTCTCCCAAGACCAAAAACTCTCCTCACTCTCATGCTTAAGTCTGACCCTGATCTTTCTTTTCCTCCCTAGGATTTATAGATGGAAACCATTGTTGGTTCTAGATATAGAGCATACCAAAGTGAATTC
>VYZW01050224.1:7047-48754 GCA_013401315.1 Balaeniceps rex
TCTTCTGGGTCTAACAATGTCTAAGAACATTGACTTTTAAGGTCCATAAATTTCCTCAAAATTTCCAGAAGGGCACAGCTTAGGGAGCATATGTATGATTTATAAAGGATAGCTGTGATAGAAAGAGTTCCTTGACGAGAGAGCATGTTCTGATCTTCATTTTATTCTATGAACACGAATCCTTTAACCAAGAATCTTTTTTAATAGCTACAGAGAAGTTTCTGCCTCTTGGGTCCATGACAGAAAGTTGCTTCATTAACCTACATCTTACTGGAAAAACTGTAAAGGGACCAATTTGTTAAATACAGTAACTGTGATGTTGTGTTGCATCAGTACANTATATTGTTGTAATGAAGCCTAAGTTTTGCTTACAGGAAATCACAGGCTTGCTAAGCCTTGATGTAACTGAGCTGCTGAGATTCCTAGATAGCATCTAAGTGTTGGCAAATCTCTCATATTGACCCTTTTGTCACCTCTCACTCTTGGGAGCTGGGGCTAGTAGGCATTTTCTAATTAACACACAAGAGACTTCAGAGGAGATGCAACACCTGTCCCATTCATGATTAAAGCACTTCCTTGAAAGACATAGATTCAGGTCTTTGGTCCTTTGGTAGGACATCAGGCTCCGCTTGAGGCAAAGAGGGATGCAGCAGCATGAGTCAGGCCTGAAAGGAGCCAACTTTATGTCTGGAAGGTGCTCTCTCATATGCAAGTCTTTTTTTGCATACATAGAAACCTCACTGCAGAGAGAGAAAGCAAATGTGTATTTCATGAAAACTGAAAGATGACACAGAGTATGTGCAAAATTTATGTTTGTTGGAAAATACAGCTCCTGAGTACAAATCAAATAGCTAAAAAAAGGGAAGAGTAAAAAATATTACACAGTGAGAACCAAGCAAGTACTCCCCTTAGCTACAGCAAAAAGGCCAAAGGATAAAGAGAGAGGCGGTATTGTGTAAGGAGGCCCACCCAAGCAAGGTGCACTGGGTATTTTCACTATCAGACTATGTCTCCAGCTGCAGTGAACTGCTTCCCTGGTCAAGGATTCAGATGTGTTGGCCCTTAAACCTATGTTACATCTCAAACAGCAGCAGGGGCTTTTCCTGCAGTCTTTGGGACATCCATTAACATTGCATTTGATCCTCTAATGCTGCTTCTGTGATGACAGTGGATTTGCAGTTACAGTCTTGAGCATGAGACGTGTTGCAGTACCTTCTCACCAGAACTTTGCAAAATTGCCAGATAATACTCCATTAGAGAAAATACACAACACACCCTCTTCCTTATGCTCTCTTCACACACTTGTAAACAGTGCATAAGAAACTCCTCTTCTAACTGCAAACACACCTGTATAACCACCAGCTGCACACATAAAATCGCAAACCTAAGCTCCTGTTATTCACATTTTGTACGGCTGGAAAAACCATCCTTTTCTGATGGCAATAAGCATTCTTGGCTAAGCCACTAGATCTGTGAAGCTTCTTGCCTGACAGGATTCCGCCAGGTGAGATCCTCCACCACTCCTTGGAAGGATGGGCCTGCAGTGCCACTTGTCTTCTAGGACTTCTCTAAATATGGAAGAAGACAGCTAGGGCCAAATATGAGAAGACACTTTATGGCAGGAGAGCAAAAGTGTCCTGGGCTTAGCCTCAGCCAGCCAGTTAAGGATGGAGGAGCTCTCAGGAAACCCTGAGCTTCACTCTGACATTTTTGTACCTGGGAAGGGTCTCTGATTTGAAAAACGTAACACCACTCCATCTGTGAAATAAGAAGGATAATAAGACTTAGTTGCAGGCCTCTTAGTTTTATTAGCTGTTGATGTCTAGAAGTAGGTTGGCACTGTACAAGGCATGAAGAATGCTGCTATCTCTGGGGGCTTTTAACCAATGACTTGTAAATCCAAGCCTGGAGCTCATCAGTGGCCAGAATGTGATATCCTGCATAGTTTTGGCAATGCTTGGCCTTGTCTGAATGGCAGTGTCATATTGGAGCAGGGAGGGCCGTAGGAGCATCGATCAACAGAGGAAGGTGTGCTTTGAGAAAGGATATATGAAAACAGAGGTGCATTCCTTTCTAAATTGCATAAAAGAAACATCCAGTTGTTGAGGATGGTATGGAGCATGGAGGAGATGATAAAGGCATCACCGAGGTGTGATGTACTGCCTGAGTGGAAACGGGAGCAGGAAAAATTGCAGTTGATGCTGTAGGTCAGAGCAGTGTTCTGGGGAGCCTTGAAGGGAAGCACAAGTAGCTGAAATTTAATGCAGGAGGCCAAATGAAAATGATGGAAGAATTCAGAGGTGCCGCTGTTGTGGCAGATGATTTACTGAGGCATTTGAAATGGGCTGCAAAGGAAAAAGTTGAAAATGAAGAGGAGGCTGTAGTAGTCTTGAGGAGAAGTGATCAGGGCATGACCACAATTTTTGTCGCGTGGCTGACAAGGGTGAACCTTAGAGAAATTGCACATGGTGAAATGACGTAATTGGGCAAATGTCTGGCTCTTGTCTGGGACCAGGAGAGATGAGTCTCAGGAGATTTAATTAACATGTAGGACTCCTTGTAGGGAATTTGCTAAGTGTTGCTATACCCAGAAGTTTCTCAAGAATTAGAAAGCAAAATGAAAGATGGTCACGATTCCCTGATTTCAAAAAGAAATTCCGCAAGAGTGGCAATCTGTGCTTGCTGTCCAGGTGATGAATATTCAGTCCTGTTGTCTCCCTGTGGATAGAAAGCTCTAGAAAGATCAAGTCCTTGTTTCTTGGGCTTCCAGAGGGTTCGCTCTGAATGATGTTTGAAACATAGCTCAATAAACCTTTATGGAGAGATAAGGTACAAATTCTATCTTGATTTCATATTGACTTGTTATAGACAAGCAACTGTTCCAAAAATGTTTTCACATACTCATTCATCTCCCTTTAGAGAATGCAGTGTGCCAGTTTCTGAGAGAGAACAAAATTATCATGTATTATTTTTAGATGTAAGCAATTTGTGGTTAATGTTACTCTGCCGAAACAGGGTACCAAACTCCCAGTTTTAAAGGCAAGTTTATTGGATAGCTTTAAAACTCAGTGTGAAGGAAAGAGGAGAAATTTTCACCTAACTCAAATAATCTGACATGTACTGCCAGCCTACAAATAAGACTGAAGCTGGAGTAGCTCAGCAAGAGAAGATGAAGAATATTAATGTACCGAAATGTCTACATGTGGATGCAAGGAGCATGGAAAATAAGCAGCAGGCACTAGAAGAGGTACTAAACAATGAAGTCTATGAACTAGTGGGCACAGCTGAGGCAAGGTGGGCTGATTCCTGTCAATGCTTTGAATGCCAATAAAGAAGGAGACAGTCTGCACAAACAGGCAGAAGGGTGGTGGCAGGATGCATCTGTGTTTTCTCACTGGTGTGGTGCATGCATTGGGCTCAAATGATGTTCTGTTCTCTTGAAGAAATTTAAAATTGGTGGATCAGAAGAAATAATGAATGTGATGGATCAGGTGCAGCTTTTTTTGTTCATGAGCTCTTGGAAATCCATAAAGTCCTAAACAAACTGGTTGGTTGTGATAAGAGACAGTTCAAGCATTTTAAGTTAAATTAACACTCACGATTCCTTAGTAAATCTACAAAACACTGGATGCTCTGTTTGAATGTTGGGTGTATTCTTATGAAGCTTCCTAATTGCAATAATTAGTAATTAGGCCACCCACTTCTCTTTCCCACTTTGATGTCAGCTGCTGAAGGGAAGAATGTAAATAGAAGCTGGACTGTAAACACAAACACTTACTGAGGTCTTTGGCCCCAGTATTGTAGCCCTGAGTCACTGTTTTAGGTTGAACTGGTCAAACATCTAAGAAAGACCTATCCTATGAAATATGAAACCATAAAAAAGACATTTTAGCCAGCCCCCAGACATAGGTAGTTTGACCATTAATTGGTTTGCACTTGTCTTTTGCACAGCGAGTGTTGATCACAGAAGTCCTGCACCCATTAGCTGAACTCCAGTGCTTGGAGCTGGGTGGGTTTGGGTGAAGCAGACTCAGCTTTCCAGTGGAGCTGGGAGCCACAGCTGACTCAAACTGGCCAAAGGGATATTCCATACCATATAACAAATGCCATGCTCAGGAATAAAAACTGGGGTAGGGAAGAAGACCGTGGAGTTTTGGCTTCCAAGGTGGCCATTGCTCATCTGCTCTGCCTCTGGGAGAGGGTGAATGATCTCCTTTGTCCCACTTGGTTTTTCCTCTTTCCCTCACCTGTTAAACTGTTTTTATCTCAACTCATGAGTTTTCTCACTTTTGTTCTACTTGCTCTCTCCCACTGGAGCTGGAAAGCTCATGGGAAAGGGTAGTCTTGTGATCGTATCAATGTGAATACAGCATCACGGGACGTTGTGCTAACCATGAGGTCAATGCCAGGGCTATTTCTGAAGCACATCAGTGAAGAGTGACACCTTCAGCCTGGTTTGGCACAGTTATGGAGTAAGAGGTTAGGTACCCAGTATGCCACCTTCTGCTAGGGATCCTGGCCCACAGGCCCCTTGCCAGTTAGCTTCCCACAGATCTCTGTGAACTACTAAATTACTATCTAAGGATAGTTCATTCAGGGACTGTTTTCCGCAGGCAGTATGGACAAGATTCCCCAAAGTTTGAATCTGTCCACCATTCATTAGTTGCCACTATCCCAGAAAGCCATGAAGCTTCCCTTCCCCTACTCAAACCACAGATCACACCATACCAAAACACCACTGTGGAAAAGTCTCACGTCATTTGGAAAGAAAAAACACCAAAAATGATTATGTGTTAGGTCCTCCATGGGGAGCCTGGTGGAGACTGAGGCTGTGTGCTAGAAGTACAGATTGCAAGTTGCCGCTGGAGGACGAGCCCCGAGCGGTCGGGCTGTAATCCACACCTTGCCACTGGCCAGGTTGCGTGTTCCCTGTTGCAAATGCCTGTAGGCAGGTAGGCACAGCCTAAGCCTTGTTTAAAACATGATGGGGAAAGACAGACATCTGCTGCAGAATACCTGCAAGGGGAGGGCACATGCCTCCAAACAGGTAGTTGCTGGGGTCCTGGTCTGAATGAAGTAGCGATGGGATTTGAAACATTATCTTCTGGTGTCAGTTTTGGTTTCATGTCTGTTTGTTGTGGGGGAAAAGAGGATATGAAACCATCACATTTCACGGTGGCTGGGCAGTGTACTAAAATACATGGAGGAAGGTTTCTGGGCTGGCAGGGACAAGTGGAAAGAGCCTCACAGGCTACTTATCCAAGAGTGAGCTTTACCAAAGGCAGGCACAGCCAGACCCCGTCCCCAGGCATGGGGCCTCGCGAGGGAGCAGGGCTGCTCGCAGGCGGCAGGGCTCTTTGTATCCAAGACGTTACTGCAGCCCCATCCCAGTACTTTTTGTGGCATCCACGCGCAACCCAGAGCTGAGGGGATGAAACTGCATGTGCACCTGATGCTTCAGACTCTTCAGACACACGTCCCGGCTTCCGCTCTCGTGGGGCTCGCTGCCGCCGTATGCAGCTGCTTCCTACTGCCTCCCCAGCACCCCGAAAGCTGATGCCCTGCTCCTCTCCCAGCAGCCCTGCACCTGCTGAACCTCCCTCCCAGGCTCCTTTAGATTAGCTTAAATGCTTTTGAGCAGTATATGCTTCCTTGCCTGGATCAGTTGGAAGACGGGGAATGCTTGTTTGACTAAGCTACCCCTTAATCCTTTAACGGGAAGCTTTTATCTAGCAGAACTGGGGAGTGAAAGACACAGGACGAAGGCTTGTTAGCAGAAAAAATTGCACCATTGTGTTTGCTTTGGCAGCTCGGCAGCAGACTGCAACACTTTATAGACACGCGTGTGTCAAAGCAAGCCGTGCCGCGGGGCTGGATGCAGCCTGCTGGGAGTAGGGGAGGGAGGGGAACTGGAGATGGCTCTGGGATGAGATATTGCAATCTGCAACTGCCCCACATGTATTACTAAATCCACACTTTCAGATATAAAAACAGTGTGGAGCTGTCAACACTAAATATGTCAGTCACAGGTAGAAATTGCCTGGCGTCCTGCAATTCTTATTTGCATGAAATCAAAAATAGTAGGAGGAAATCTGCCCGCAGCAGACTTTCAATTTACGTCAGTCTGCCAAACTCTTCAGCGAAAGCAAGCCGCTGTGTGAACACTTAGTCATCGCCTTCATTTAACATCCAGTGGGTGTAATGTTTGGCAGCCTAGCCCTCTGAAGAGACAGGCCTGGCATCTCATTTTAGCACGTTATCCCGTTATATTGTGCGCTGCAGTATCCCGGTGTAAGGAAAGCAAGGAAAACACGTAACTGTGTGTGCACAAGGGGCACACAGTCAAAGCTGGCTTGTCTAGGGCAAGCAGAGTGCCTGTGATTAAAAAGCTGGAGGGGGGCAGATAGGGCAGGTCAGGCGAGAGGAACACTTGGACTGCCTGGGTGGGCTGGGGGGCTGGAGACCAGCACCCCTTCTACCTGAGGAGCCTGTTTCCAAACCTGCTGCTGGAAGGAAGCAAAAAAGACTGTCCACACAGCTCAATCAGAGACAGAAACAGGAGCGGCATTGCTCTGCCGTACCCAGCACACCTTGGAAAGATGTTCTCAGTTCCTGCTTGTTTCGGTGCTCTGTGTCTTCTCTCCTCAGTGGTGCTCAGGCCATTGATGCTCTGGCTGTAGGGAGCATGGCCAGTCCCCTGGGCTTTGCTGGCCCTCCCTGGGGACATTGGCTGGGTCATACCATGGCTCACAAAGGCCTGCATCAAAGCTTTCAGTGACGGGGAGCCACATGCAGACTGCCTCCTTGGAGAGGACCATTCCTGCTCCCAGGTTGTGGCTAGATGCTCTTTCGCAGACTGAGAGCTGACACAAGCCCAAAAAGTTTCCAGGAACCATTCAGATGAGTTAGAAGTATGCACAACTGAATTACAGTTTCCCTAGAGCCTCCCTGGTGCTTCGTAGTTGACTGGCACAGAGAGAGTCATGGGCTATCCATACAGCCCTTGGTGGGGACCAACAGTGGTGGGAGAAGAGATCGTCCATCCATGTTTGCTAGGTGCCCTCACCGCTAGGCTGCAGCACGGCATGCTTGCTCGTGCACCCTTCTCCTGGCCCCAGGAACCTTGATTTTTTGTGCATTCAAATGCTTTCTCACTATTTCTCTCAACCTCAGGCAACTCCCTGCTTTGCTGGCCAGCCGCTGTCTGTCTCAGACAATTATCTGCCTCCGGGCAGTTTGTGAGGAACCTGAACAGCATGGAGCGTGAGGCAGAAAATCCTGCGAGAGCTTCACTGTTGTGTGCTCAGCTAAGCGACAGCAAAATCCCTTGCTTGCATTTTGTGCCCTTTAAAATGTTATCGCTAGAAAAACTTGATGGAGCTAATGTGGTGGCTTTGAAACCTTCTAACAGGCTGTGATGGCATGAGCATCCCTGAAATTCCACCAGTCCTGAGGGCGAGGAGGTAGATATTTTTATTTACAACTAGCCTGTGACCTGATCCTGTGAAAGTATGCTCGTTAATAGGCCTGATACGAGTGGGATTACTCTCATTACTCCCATCAAGAGTGAGCCCACCAACAGAATAAACATTGGCAGGATCAAGTAGCAGATGAGTCATCTTTTCCAAACACAAAAAGCCAGTGAGCCAGTAAATAAACATGTTAGTTAAATTAACTATCACACACAAACTCCGTATATATTTAAAACAAACTTGGGATAGCCACTGCCGCATACTAAATTATGGTCTAGATCTCTGTCTGAACACAAGCAACTCCAGCTAACACTGTCCCGATGCACAGCAATCCCTCTGCCGCGGCTGTCCCCAGCCAGGGGAATGCTCCTCCTAATCCAAACCATGTGCCAGTTGAGCGCCAGTGGACAAACTAATCTAGTCCAGCAAGACAAATGTCTGCGGGGTAACTTCTGCTCTCCTTTGCTTCCTCTACAACCTGTTTGAAGTCCGTGGGGTCGTACTAAGTAAACTAGAGGGGAACTGTGTTCACAGTGTCTCTGGTGTAAACATAACACAACCATATTCCCCCACGGGCATTTCAAATAACTTTCAAGACTCAGTATAAAAACATAACCATTAAATTAATAAAATAATATTTAAGATGGTAACTCTTCCCTGAGGTTTTAAAACCTTTTTTTTTAACTAAAATTAAGTAGGTGAACATCTCCTGAGTAAACTGATCCTAACAGTGCAATTATGAAGCAAAGCAGGGCAGGATGCCTCTCCAATGCAGAACTCTTCTTTGTTTTTTTTCAGACATCCTTCAAAAGACCAAACAATAAATGTCTGATAGGGTCATGCCATGGTCAATTAGACTTCACCTATGGGAAAGTTTTACCGATGTTCAGTCCACATTTTTCTTATTCAATTTTATCCTACTGCTCCTTGCTGGCTCCATCACTGGCATCCTTTACACTAAGGAACTGATCACATCAACAGTGTCTTTAAAGGCTGGATTCAGTGCCCATTGGAGCAGCGGGTGCCCTCCCAGCTACTACAATGTGGGTACTGGTCTGGGCATCCTGGGCCTTTCCTCTAGTCAGAGCAGAAAGACCTGTTGTCATAGGGAGATATGAGGTCTTGTCCTCCAGCAGGAAGCTGGTGTACTTATTTCCAACGACTTCTGATTTAGGGTCATTCTGATCTGGGGTCATTCTGGGCAACAGCTAGGGCCGTTTTTTCAGTGAGGCTGAGGAAGTCGATATGTATAATGCACTTATTGTCTGTGAAAGTCAGGCACATGTACAGAGATGTACACAGATACGTTCAGCACTGGGGGAAACAGCTGTGTGGGGAGTTTTGATGAATATGCCGTCACTGCATATGGATAGTGTGCCTTTCTAAAGAGAGAGCTGTGTGCTTTGTATGGACCTTTGTAGCCTGAGGTGTCAGCTTCTAAATGTTAATGAAGCAATTTTTGGGGGTCTTTTTTCCTCTCAGCACTGGATTGTCCACAAAGATACATTTTTCCCATTGTATTTCATTCTTAGAAGAAAACTGTAGCTGACAATGAAGCTTGTTGAGATTCCTTCAGCTCTGGCCTTATTTTGACAGCATTGTAAGTGAATTACAGGACCAATTTTGGCTGTACCGTTAGCCGTTGGTCCCATTTTCATGGTGATTTTGGCACTATCTCTAGTATCTTCTTCAAAGCTGTGTATGGGCTGGGTGCCATGTGGTTTGACGGTGAGCTTTCCCATTCAAATCAGTACAAGTCTAGCACATGGGCAATTTCACAGCATGGAAATGATGTTTCCAAAAATGTACAGTGTCGATATCTTTTCCTTGGGCATGGGGCCCACTCGCTGCCTTCTGAGCTGAAAAACGCTCCAGTTGTAGCACTGGCTTTGTGCAACTTATTTGAGGAGCAGAGTCTCAGCTGCTGCAGACTTAATAGCTCCACTGATTTCTGTTTCCACCTGATAAAATTACAGCTCATTTGTTTGCTTGTTGGTTTCATTTAAGGTTTGAATTGTGCTGATGATCCTCACAAGATCCATTTCCTTTTGCGTGTTTTGCTGAGACAGTGGTGCTGAACTGGGTTGAGCTGCAATGCGGGAACTCTTCGTCTTAAATTAGCTGTTGGGTGAAATCGTGACGCAGGCTGTGACAACGGGGGGAGGGTGATAGCCTTTGGTGGGTCCCATTCTGAGTGCCCGGTCGTCCGTCCCTCAGTCCTCCTACCTCTGCCACCGGACATAATGAACATTTTGATATGGGGATAGAACCCTGATATCGGAACCCAGCACTAGGGACAGTCACAGCTCTGAATGTTTCCTGACCATTTAGCAGGACAAAACACACCAGAGCAAAGCAAATGTAAAGTGTTACTGTTCTTATTTTGTAGAGCCACTCCATAGCTGTATAGGATTCTTCTCCACATGGTTTGATTTCAGCAGTCTAAGGGCACAGCATGCGCAGCAGTGGAGAATCAGACTGTGTCATTTTAATATGGAGTTTTAGTGTGTTTCATTTCAGTAATATTTCACAGGAGGCTTCTATGACTGACAGGCACCATATAAATAAAATATATGATGATTTCAAAAGCATAACCTGTAGGTTGCTCTATTGTGCTGACTACAACATTTGCTACTAACATTCTTCCTCAGCCATAAATAAAATGAATCAATGAAGCTGCTGGACACGGTGGTTTTAAAACCAGTCTATAAACTAAACATGTAAAAGAGGTATATAAAACGTAAGGTATAGTACATATGTACACACACACATATATATGCCAGTTACTCACTCACTGTCACATATTCACATGGTACAAAATACCAATTTCTTCCTTCTCAGTCACATACTTTTAACAGATGTAAAAATAAATTGCCAGTAAAGATAAATCAAGTGACTCATTTGCCCATGTACTGTGAACTGTGATATGCCCTGCTTGTCAGTAGGTGTCATGCAACACCACAGTTTTTAAACACCTGGCTTGCATAAAAATGTCCCTTAAAGACGATGTTCACCTCCAAATGGGTCTTGCTGGTTTTTTTAAGGTCACAAACATTCTCATTTGGGTGATGAACAAGTGCAATGTGAGCATCCACTAATGAGGAACTGCAACTAATTCACGTGTCTCTTTGGTTACGCGGTGGGTCATGTTTGGAAAGGCAGCAGTAACCAACACAGCAGTGAGCTGTGTAGACAGGGAGCTCTTGCTGGAGAGTCTAAGCACAAAGGCACCAAGCCTAATACCTGCTCACCTCTATATTACCTTTTCTTTTCCCTTTTCTCCCTGTGCCCCCAATAATCCAATAAAAACTCTTTTGTTGCTGTCATAGCTGCAAACACAACTTAATAATGTCATCATACAGATCAGCCAGCTCAATTTTTCTCTAATCCAATCAATAAAATGGCCATGCTGTGCTCCCTGTTCCAATTTAAAATCAAGGATGATAGCCTGAAAGAAGCAGATCCCAGTCTGCTGCTGATCAGACCTTAGGGTATCATTTTGTTCGGTTGCTGTTTTCACAGCTTGGTCATACACACATTGAACCTGCAAACGCAGCAATGAAGCTAAACTAAGTGGGGAGCAAAACAAAAAGTTGAATTTTACAGATTTTAGGCTGACTGGAGCCTTCAAAGAGCTCATCGGATGCCCCAGCCACGAGTTAAGTGAGTGCCTGGGTGCCTGGTGGGAAGGAGGAGGGTTCAGTCACATGCCTGGCACGATATGTGCAAGTGATATGATCAACCACAGGGAGTTACATTTCTGTGCCCCAAAACCTAGGCTGCTCCACAGCCCTGAGAGGTTCAGACTGCCCTGAGGCAAGGCATTAAATATAGCGGTTGAGATCAGCCAGGTATTATCATTCCAGCTCCCTCTGGCTAATTCCTGATAACACTTTGAATGTCTATTGATCAGGGAGCAATTTTTCTATTTGCTCCTGCAATTGAAATCTCATTTGATTTGTTGGCATGAAGCCATCACCAGTTTTTAATACGAAGGGAATGATTTTTTTTTCAACATCTATAAAGAAGAAAATTGTTGCAACTCATTTTTTTTTTAAAGCAGCTTTAATGCCAAAGCAGCTGGGGGAAGCAAGTCTGAATTTGTCAGACAGATAGATAGCCCTTGTTGTAGAGAAGTGTCTTGGAGTGTTCCGGTTAAAATTGGTTTTGATTTGCCAGAGTTAAGAGCTGTTGAGAATTGCACACGCAGTAAATGTTTTAACACTGATAATGCTGAGCTGGGAACTGGCAGAAGCTCGCTGCTGCCGCTACCGTAGCTGCAGTCTGACCAAGTTTGCTGAGGCATGGGATGTCAAAGGCCCCTGGGGACTGTAAACCAAAGGGGCCAGGTGGAGGGATCCTGAACACTAAATGAAGTGAACTGGAGCCAAAAAAGTGACAAAGTCCCCATGGGGATCTGACCTCTCAGACCTCTACTAAATCCAGCCCTAAGACAGGGTGATTTTTTTTTTTAATCCAGCCCTAAGACAGGGTGATTTTTTTTTTTTCTCCTGCACAAAGTCACACTCACTAGGGGACATGCCATGCTGGTGGTGCCAGTAAGGTAGCAAAGTACTCTGACAACATATTGATTTTGCACGATGTAAGATACTTCATGGAAAGAGAGAGATTTACTGTGTGACTGATAGACAGAAAGGCAGGTAGCTGTGTAATCAGAGAAAATGGAGTCTACTAGCAGCATCCTATTTATGGTCCTTTATTGTGAAAACACAGAGCACCCAAGAAGGGCTGTTATTTTCTCTTTAAAAGCTTTTGGAACAGCTTCCCAGCACCACATGCAGTATTGCAGTTAGTGAACCATTGGACTAAGTAACTGGGACCAGTGTTTTGTTAACGGATATGTATTACTAATAGTACATTTATTGATCTACCAGTTGAATTGTGACCAAGTCTTGACTCTAGCCAGAACCTCTGGGGTAGTATAAACTGTGCAATGCCATGGCTGCACATGACCAACACAACATCAGCCCTTTCCCCAGAGAGTGTATTACCTCCTACTTTTGTCATTGTTTCTGCATCCTGTATATGGCCACAGCATATCCGCCTATAGGTCCAGCACCTGGTGGTGAGGAGAGAGAAGACGCCTATGGTGGTAATGTAGTTGTCTATAAGGTTGTCAATAAAATCTATAGATTGAGAAAAGGATGCAAATATGAAGCATTCAAACATCTGGAATATACAGAGATACAGACAGATGAGTGTGTGTGTGAGAGTGAAAGGCAGAACTTAATTCATGTGATGTATTCAAAGATATGTCTGACAGATACACAACTTCCAGACATATTACAAGGCAGCAGAAAGAGAAGGGTGGATATGGATTTTCAGAGATATCCAGTTCTCTAAGCAAGAGAAAATACGTAAATATAGCAAATACCTTAGAGCAGCAGAGCTTGTGGAGGCTGGTTTCCTATGGATTTGTGTCCTGGCTTGACTATACAGCATATAATAATGTGTGAGCACCAGATGACTGTTTCCCATGTCTGGGAACCTGACAGGGTTTTCTACCATCTAAGAACGGGTTAGACAAAGCTTGTGCTGCAATCTTTCCTTCAGCGTAGATGACAGCACAGCTCTTTCCTCTACTTGGCTGCTGATTTTCACTAAACCTGTAGGGATACAGTACCTCTGAGAGTGTCAAATATGGTTGAAGTTAGTCAAGAGGCTGAAAATTTATTAGTAACACATATGCATATATACATGCACACACGTGCAGCATGTGCTTTCAGAAACATGGGCTCATAGGAAGCCAAGCTAAGAAGGATATGTAAAAAGCTCTCTGATCTCTAAGCTGCTCATTCCTAGTGTAAAGCAAAACAGCAGAAGGCAGTTTATTAAAATACTTGTCAGTGTGTTCTTAATTTAAAATCTGGTTCTTTCTACAGGAGAAAAAAAGAGATGCCCCTCTCAAGAGCTGAACAAGAGGCAAATGTGTAACTGTTCATAGGTTTGAAAGCTGGAGGACAATTATGCTCATGTAGTCCCATGTCCTATACCACTCACGCCAAAGAGTGTACAGGCAAGGTAGACCCCACATGCGTAAGACACAGTTAGTGCTGTAAGTTGAGTAATACCTTCGTGAGACTATACCTGGAGTCCCATACCCAATTCTACTGCCATGTGGTAACAAAGAAGAATTCAACCTAGAATGGGGCAGAGCAGGCCTAGTAGGATGTTCAGGGATTTTAGCATTTATTTTTTGAGGGGAGACTAGGAAAGGCTGACTTGTTTAGCTTAGCAAAATGGAGGCTAGGAGAGAATATGGTCATTCTCTATAAAAATATCAAAAAGGCAAGTGTGAGCAAGGCAGAAGTGGCAGTTAAACATAGAGACTATGCTAGCATAAGAGCTCATGGCTGTAAAATAATCTTCTAAAATTAGACCAAAAGTTGAAAGAAGGCTACCTAGTGAGCAGAGGAGTTAATTCCTGGCTCTGCATTTTAACAGAAGTAGAAGTAAATAGCAAACTCATTTTAAGATGTAGCTTAATAAAAGATTGCCAGGAAGATGTTTGAAGCAGCAATATGTGAGTAAAAGAACTTGGACTCTACAACCCAAGATGTTCTCCATCCTCATGAGGTTCTAAAGGACTTTATTCAGTAGTTCAGAGGCTGGAAATTTGGGGTTGAGCTTTTTACTGTGTTGGAAAAGCAATGTGCAGGTCTGCAGAGCAAAGCCACATTCAGCTTTGAAGGAGGATCGGGATCTACCCATGAATAAAGGGGAATTTAAGCTCCTTCCCCTACACACCACACAAGTGGCATACCATGCAAGCCTCCAGGTGAATGGTTGCAGCCCCATCACTGCCCCCACTTACCCTGCCACCATGTCAACTCCTGCTTAGAGGCTATCCCATTAGCAAGAAGCACAGTGCTCTCTCCTGTTTCATTACTTTATCATTTTCTTTGCTCATGCCCTATTAACTGGGCTTGTAAAATGTATATAGCCTACAAGTGGCAGAAAGAATTTGACTAAAAATATAATTAAGAGAATTCTGTAGAACACAGACGTGGAAACTGTGGAAGGCATCAGCCATAATGACAATGCTGTTGGACATGCATAATTGAATGTCACTAAGCCACCCAAGGGCATTCCATGCTACGTGGGTTTGATTTCTTTTTCCTGGATACTGCTGAACAGATTGGTGGGAGTCTGAGGGGAAGAAAACAGAAAGAATTATATTCTGATTTGCACCCTAGATGCTGGATGCTGAGCCTCACCTTCCACCAGCTCTCAGGCTGAGAGGTCTCAGGCTGAGCGATCTCAGCCTGAAATTGTTTCTCCCAATGCATAGGTGTAAGAGAAATCTCATTCCTAATGTGGCATATAAGCTATATTTCAATCTCTCTTTATGTTTATCAGTAGCATAAATCTCTTTTCTTACAGTGCAGAACATCTCTGGGAGGCAGGAACTCATTGACCACATGCTGCAACAGTTGGAGAGGCATGCCTACTAATTACTGGCACTCTGCAGCACTTACATCAACATTTGCTGTTGCAAGTAATAATAATGAGCCACAGCATGGGTTGGATCACACAACCAATAGCTTTCTTCCTACTTATTGGTTTGTACTCTAGTTTTTGGTTTTTGCTTTCCAACTTTGTACCCTGATCACCTCCCTCATCCCTGGATCATGAATAGGCTCCAGGTTGGACAAAACTTCCAAGTTGGAACGAGGGAAAATGAAGGCACTAACCCTGTCTGGAAATTTGTCTGAGACACAGATTTCCCCTGAGCCACTCTCACAGATTTCAAAAAGTATATTTCGGTTAATGTTCCCCAAGGTATTGCAGGCCTGGCTGTGACAGCATTGTCTGGTGCTACAGAACAATTTTCCCATATAAATTGAACAGAAAGCCTTTGTAGATCATAGGCAAAGAAAACTAGTTGTGTGTCCATCCAGCTCTGAGGTGTTAGCCACCTTCATTCAGACTAAAAAGATATCATGGGAACTGACGGTGCACAGAGTTACCAGAGTGAATCAGTGAGGTCTGCTTAAATCAACGGAAATCCAATGTTTTAAACCACATGTGAATGTTAGGAGAACAGAGGTTTTATATGGTTAGCTCTTTGTGGTGGCCTCCTGTTCATCTCTTACATCTCTGCGAGTTCCTCATAAGCAGGTAGTATCAGCAAAGGCTGGACAGCTTACAGACACCTGTGGTGGATGCTTCAGGACTCCACACGAGCCCTCACCACCCTTGTAACAGACATTTCCCTCCAGATGTCTCATAGGTTATTTCACACCAACTGACGTCCACAGTCTGAGAGCTATTGCTAATGTGCTATACTCATTCCTGTGTTGCTCTGGTTTGTGACAGTGCCACCCCGCCTGAAGCAGAGGACTGCACCAGCAAGAAGAGCAAAGCATGGTGGGTGCCTTCCTCCTTTTCTGTAGATTGTTCCTGTCCCTGGTCACCTTTCCATCCAAGTGACCTCGGAGAAGTCGGCTTTCTCTGTATGCCAGTGTGAGAAATTGCCGATCCATCTGAGGCAAAGCCCAGCCAGCATCTGCTCAAGAACTCACTGCCTCCTCCTGCAGTACACCAAGAAATTAGATGTAACATCAGAAAGTCCGGCTCACATCGTCTTCTTGGTTTGTGCTATACAAAGGGTGACTCCCAAAGGGTGCCTAAGCCCATACCCTAAATCCTCCCTCACCAAAGTTACTTCCTTATTACTTTTTTACCTGGTAGAACAAATTACCTTCTTCTTTTCATCCACAGGCTCCCTTAGTCCCTGCTTAGCCAAATTAATGTACACTAGCAGTCTGGAGACTCACAGAGATGCTTTCAGCAACACATGCTTGGCTCCTACGACAGCTCCATGGAGAGCACTTGCATGCCAGTGCACAAAATGAAGCAAAGTACACACACGCAACATGCAAGGCCTAAAGTTTAACTGCTTTATTTTCTAGTCCCACGTATTTTCTTTCTTTCTTATTTTGATTAATACCTCAGAAAATACTACCAGTACTGAAATAATTGCCAGTATCTTGACTAGCAACTTGTGTTTTCGAGTTTAAGAAGCTTGTGGTCATAACACATCAGCCTGCAGGGCTGTGTTGTCCAATATCCTATTTCTGAGAAAAAGCAAGGGAAGAGCACAGCCACATATACTGGTACTGCCATGAAATATCCTCCCTGCTTCCAGCAGCTCAGGGACTACACAGGCTGTACAGGCAGTTTTTGTATGAATGATAATGTGATATATGCTCTCTATTTTTAGTCAGCCAACACATACAAGAAGCTTCTAGGATTTTAGTCTACTCAAGTAGGAGGCAAAAAGATTTTTAGACATTATTTATTTCCATACATAAAGAGGAAAGTACTGTTTATTTCCCCCAATGTATTCCTATTTTCCTCTTATTCTCAAGGTCCTCCATGCTGGAAAAGTAAATACGCCTGTGAGTTAAACACATCTTTTTAGTTGAAACTGATATGAGGACTTACTGAAAAAAAGAACGGTAAAATGCTGTCTCAGTTGAATCTGATTTTTTCAAAATAAAAATCCATATTGATGAATATTTGTTAAATCAGAAGATGGATGGTCAAACAACCAGGTAAACAGTGTTAGTTTGCTAGCTGTTTTCCCAAACCAGAGCCAAGATTTTTTAATAGTGCCAAAGATGAGTGTCAATACGTGCCAAAGAAAGTCTGTACAATGCACAACAGGAACTTTTAGTGGTCCTACCAAGCCTAGAAGTCATGCTACATGCTCTGAGTGTCCTTTCCTGGCACTTATCTATTGATCTGCTACATACATGTGCACTATAGCATAGTTAAGTTGCCTAATCTGAAGTATTACTCAGTCTCCAACTCCCACTGATCTCAGTGTTTAGGTTTCTGGGGAAGAAAAAGACAAAACAAAACAAGAAAAAGATTTGGCTGTCTTTTCAGGAGTCTAGATGTGGAGACAGAAAAATACATAATCAAATCCTGGCACCAGATGTCTGATGGCATGTTTGGAGAATTAGTAAGACTGGATAGACGAGAAAAATGGCGAGGAAGGCTTCACCCAATATAATAGGAATGTATCTGCAAGCAATTATTATGTCATTATAATTTCACAAACAATACGTATTAACCAGTACACAAATCCCTGTAAGTGCTAAATGAAATGTTAACCATTATATTCCAAATGCTTTATCACAAGAGACATTTTGTGACATCAGAAACTAGTTTTCCTTCCACTCAATTATCTCTATTAACTGGTAATGTATACTGAATCCCTGCCATGTGTTTCGTAACACTGACCCTCATTAACTGAGTAAACAGAAATATAGCCTCATTGGCAAGGCGACTCAAGTGACCAGAAAGCAGAGATCACGCTGGCCGGAGATCATCTGTCATCAGTCCCTCTGCCAGGGTATGAAGTTAGCATGTAATTAACAGGCACTCGGGGTGGGCAGGACCACAGATGGAGTCTGAAGAAAGCACAACACTTCCACAAAAGCCCACAGCTACAGCAGGGTGCAAGACTTTGCTTTATAGGAAGCATTTTACAACATCAGGTGGATTTCAATCCCCTGAAAACCCAGAGCAATTTATAAAGCAAAGTGACATAAAACCAAAAAGTGCAGAGCACACAAACACATAACCCGCTTTTGTTTTCTCCCATGCAGCAGTGCAAAATTGGACAATTATCCTTCCCTTGAAAGACTTGAATTATAAATGACATTTCTAGATCTCTATAAATGGATAATTCTCACACTGTTGTGTAGTGGGCCTGATGCTTATTAGCTTTGACCTCATGTATAAAATGCTATCAAACCAAGGACCCACTTCGGAAAAACATTTAGGCACGTGCTTAGGTTTAAGTGCTGCAATGAAGTTGTTGGGAGTAAAGCTTATATTTAAATACTTTGCAAAGCAGGGGTGTCATTATGAGTTGAAAAGCAGCCCTGAACTTAAACTGCTCTGACTCCAGAGCAGCTGCATCCGCTGTGTCTCACTCCGGAGCGGTTTGAACGGCCGAGCAGGGAGCACAGCTGTGCAGAAACAGCCCAGCCCCCAAATCCACTGACTTCAGTTCTGCTGGCCTCTCTCCCCTGTTTGATATAGTTGCATGAGCACAGCCCGAATCTCTTCTCACTTCTGCAACTGTAAATCACAAGTAAATCCCCTGAGTAGGGGACCGAATAGTGGAAACAGGGAGAGAGTGAGGCCAGCTCTTCTCTCTGTAGGTACTCTGTAAAATTGCACCAGTGCTGGAAAAACAATCCTGAGGAAAAAAAAAAAACAAAAAGAAAAAAGGTTTCTGCAAAACTGTCACGCACAACAGCACAGAATTTCCTACTATTCTTTTGTCATCACCTTCTGATCACCCTTTACCTTTGTAGCTTATCTAATTCTTCCTGAGTTTGCTGAGCCTGGTTCTCTCCTGACAACACTTCAGTGTAAATCCACGGACTGCGGTTACACATGATTTACACCAGCAGGAGAAGGTGAGCGAAGAAACAGCCACAGTGGCCCTTACGTTCCCACCACTGAGCATCTTTAACTCACAAAGACTAAGGATCACACCTGGCAGCTTGTCCCTTGCGGTTGGGTTGTACAGGCGTGGAGTCCGTTATGGGATTTATTAACGGAGAAGGTGGTGATGGCAGCACTGTTCTTCCTGCAATTTGCATAAAATCTGTGCAGAAAGAGGGAGAAAAATTGTGAACATCTGGCTACACCCGTAGCCGGGACAGAATTCCATTACTGTGTTGGCATGAGCCTGTGAGCACGGCACTGCTAAATAATTCATTAAATTAGCAGAAGTTGCACGTGGAAGATGTACACCAATCTAACGCAGAGAAACACTGTTCTCTATGGCAGAACAAGCTTTACAAGAACAAGGTATTTACCACCTGATGTTGAACCAAAGCCTCGAAGGATGTTGTTCTTCCTCCAGTGAATTTAGTATGCGATAAAAGCTCAGAGGAGACTCATTGCCCAGTCCCATGGATGCTCATTCTGCATCATGGGGGACGAGGACAGGTGCTCTCCCTCCCCATGGCAGTCATGTCACTGGGCTGCAGAATGACCCTGCCCAAGTGCTGTCAAGACAGAAAATATGATATAAGCAGGACTAACACTGAGTGCGTCACTCACTTGGCATAGCAGCTCGCCCAGCATCACTCTCTAGATGAGGCTGATGAAGAGCTCTCAGCCAGGCAAGACATGTGGCTCCTGCCCCCCTTGAACTCTTCCACTGCTTGGGTCTCCCAGTGTCTCCCAGCCACTGGACGAGAGCCACCGGCCAGCACAGTGAAACTTGAGCACAAGGCTCAGTAAGGCTCGCAGAGCTCCCCAGGGCCAGATCCAGACCACCAAGACCCAGGCTGAGGTCCTTAACTGTCTCAGAGAAGCTGGGAGCAAGTCCCAGGGCCAGGATTCCTGCTGCAGTTCAGCGCATCTCCCCACTTGGGAGAAGCATTTCCTCGCTCTGTGTCATGAGATGTCTTGATGTCCTTGGTGTCTGCAAGCAGTTCAGGTACTCACAGGATTAAGCCATAGAAGAATCTGCTTAAACAGCAACAAGAGCATGACCAGAAATCAGCATCAGCTGGAGAACCCAGACAGAAGCTGCACAATGTTGGTCACTTATTCATGATTAATTCAACCATCTCTAATTTGCCTAACACACAGAATTTGCATTTACTCTGAATTTGCTATATTAGTTTCCATACAGCATGACATTGGCTCCCTGCAAAACCCATTTCTCACCTCTTTGTAAGCTAAATATTTCCAGCCTTTTTTATTTCCTTCTTTTTTCTCTTTATTTTTAAGGCAATGAAATCAAGTACCGTTCTTTTCTATTGTTTTGCAAACAACTGCTGAGTAAGAGCAAAACTGTGTCAGAT
This sequence comes from Balaeniceps rex, assembly GCA_013401315.1. Classification (NCBI taxonomy): domain Eukaryota; kingdom Metazoa; phylum Chordata; class Aves; order Pelecaniformes; family Balaenicipitidae; genus Balaeniceps; species Balaeniceps rex. The sequence goes on from VYZW01050224.1 coordinate 27,389, forward strand.
CTCCATATCACCTGAATGAATGCCGTTCTCAGAAAGGATAGTGCTTTCATCTTAATTGCTAGCTAGCAACAAAAGTGTTGGAGTTCAGCACTTCAATATAAATCAGTGATGGAAAAAAATCATAACAATTTACTAGAAAAGAGAGTATCTTTTATTGTGGGTATTTTATAAATCTGCAAAGGTAGGAGAATTACATAGCCTACTTGCTCTGCTAACACAATATTTATAAATCCCTATTATGCCAGTTTCCATCATTTTAAACTTTTTTTTATTTTCCTGAGCAATTTGCAAACAGTGTTCTGTGTTCCGATAAACACTGAAATATAGATACCTTGCAATACCCAGTACTTACGAGTTTACAAATGAGCTGTACAAAGCACTTGTAATTTAAAACTTATTTTTTAAAAAACATACACAGCTCTGAGACTGTGGAGCTATAAAATAGCACCCTGAATAGGCATGTGATTCATTGCAATGCATTTAATGTCAGGGCTTTCATTATTTAGCATGAAACCTGGCTGGTGTGGCTGGCCCCACTCCAACGGGTACTACCGTTCCCAAACTCACCCCCCCATAATCATGTAGCCTGATCTAGTGGTCTCTCAGCCCAGTGCAATGATTACAATGCTAAAAAGGGGACTAGTGATTTGAAATATCCATCCTTACCTTAAAAGAACTTAATCTCAGAGGTGTGGGGGAAACTGAAGGTCTATTGGGTATGCAGAAGCAGAGGTGCCTAAGACCATGGACACTGGTGGGTATCACCTTTCCCAAGAGAGAACTTTCCATCACAGAGCATTAAACTGAGAATTGCTTTTAAAAAAACAGTATCTAATTAAATAGGATTAGTATATCTTGTCATTAAAGATGACTCTTTCTGGCTAAAATGCCAAGACTTTATTATAAACAAACCCAGCTTTTTCCATAAGTCCGTGGTGATTGAATGTTTTAAATGTGTACCCACAAGCCAGTGTGAACCACTCACATTGCCATTTGAAGTTGACATCCAAACTTCTCCAGCAGCTGGTCCCTGTATCCAATTAGTTTTCTTGACAGGACCTGAATATTAAGTTGTTGTGGGTTTTAATTAAATATTGAAGAATTATGGTGACATGGCATGACAGCCTACTGCAAAATAATTTACAATATCCTGTTACATTGTTATTTTAAAACAATTTTCCTAGCATGTTTAATCTTCTTAAAACCTGCTGCTAAATGAAATTACTGTATTTTGCCATATATCAAATAATGATAAATGGCATCTTGCATTTACATGTGCCTTCCATATCCAAGAAGCAGAGTACTCACTCCTCCTTACCTGCCTCCCTCCTTCTTTTAAAGAGAAAAACATTGCTTTCCATCACTGAGAAGCCTGAGTTTTTTAGAACAGATCCTCAAGGGGGTCACTTATATTTTAAAAACTGGGCTTACGCTGAACATGTGCTATTACCATCAAAGGTAATAGAGGTCAAAGAGGTCAAAATGGATATTACAAATCTGTACAAACCTTCTTTGTCTAACAGCTCAGGTTAAAAAGTGCCAATTCGTGTGTCTGATGTTTTGATGCAGTTTGTGCATTGGCTGATAAATGAAGCACAAAATCCACCATTCGACAGCAATTAAGTGTGTAATAAAATGGGCTGGATCCTGTCCTCCCTTTCAGCTGCAAAACCCCACAGAGCATGATGAAATTCCTTGGATAAGTGCAACCCAGATCAGGATTTACCTGGCAAGTCCCAGTATCAGCAGGTATTGTGTCAACCTAGTCTGGAAAGATCTATAGAGCTGGGCTGATGCTTCTTTTCAGGTTTTTATGCAGTGCCCATCCTCTCATTAGCCAAGCAGTGATCCACTGTGCTTATCCTTCCACACACCCTGAGATCATGTGTTTAAAATAGACCTTCATGATACCAATATTTGAATATCACTGGCTATCTGAATGACGCTAGAATTGAATTTTTTGATCAGCTTTGTTTGAACTAAATCAGAGGAGGAACATAAGATCTCTGAGCACACAGTATGTTTTTCAAAGGTTAGAAAGATCTTTTTTCCAGCACAAGTAGGAAAAAATACAGAGTTAATTTTGACAGCACAGACACTGCTGCCATTGTGCAGGCAGAAACTCAAATTTCCCAGCTGTCTTGCTGGCTCAACACTCCATTAGACATTTGAAAGGGAAGAATACATGCTGGAAATTTTGTTTGGAGGAATAGCTCAAGGGCAGAATGTTAGACTGCTTTCACAAACAGCATTCTGGAAGCCTTATTATTATTATTATTATTATTATTATTATTATTATTATTATTATTATTATTTCTGTTCTCCCCTTTATAACCTCTAGCTTCCAGGGACATAGTGACACGCTGCTGTTTCTTAAAACCGTAAGCATGGCAAATGAAACTTGGGCCAACATCATCAACAGTAGAAAGTAAAAGCACGCAGCACTGGTACAATTTTTTAGCTTTATGAGGGCTATAGCATATGGATGGCTCGGCTCACTTGCTCCTCCCCAGACCATGAAGAGCAGGGACTGCCCAGGCAATGTCACCGTGCTCCACCACTGGAGGGAAAGCATTTCAAAAAGAGATGGAGGGGAAGGAATTATGTGTGGGTAGTGTGATCGCTTCTCTCTTCTCTTCTCTTCTCTTCTCTTCTCTTCTCTTCTCTTCTCTTCTCTTCTCTTCTCTTCTCTTCTCTTCTCTTCTCTTCTCTTCTCTTCTCCACCTGCAGAACCCTATCAAATTTCTACAGAGATATTTAGTACCTACCTTGGTAGGGCATCCTCACAGCTCATGCGCTGCCCACAGAGCTGGGGACACACGAGTCCATACCTAGTGCATGGCTGAGACCCATGCTGGTGTCGTCTCGGGCATGGACTTGAGCAGAGCTCTGGTACTTGTTAAGAAGGAGATCCCCATAGAGTGACATACCTTTGTGCAACCGTACCATCGCATAGTGTTTGGCCAGGCTGTCCATGCACAAGTCCAAAAGTTTGCTCTCCAGAAGGTATCCCCAGCTCAGTTCTTGGGACCTAGTGGTGATGTGGATAATGTGAGGGCACGCTATCTGCAGGTTTTAACAGCCTTGCTAAGCACACAAGTCACAAGGAGTGGCAGAATTCAATTTACTGTTTAATTTTGGATTGACAAGACAGACATTGCTTGCCGTAGCAAGCAATGCCAAACTGAGCAATGCCATGCCAACCTGCAGCCCAAAAATAGGCAAGGCAGAGGTGCCCATGGGCCAGCCTGAATGTCACTGCAGAAATCCTGCTTGGTGTCAGTCTTATCTGGTATGATGTAAAAAGATGTCTGTCTTCTAAAGCAAAAATTATCAGCAAACCCAATAATTTCAATCCAGCTGCAAACACAGAAATAAAAAGATGAATCAAGAGTGGGAAAAAACAATAGCATGGATTTAAAAAAAAAAAGAATTATAACACCTTCCTTTCATAGTTTTAATATGGAGCCTAGTAGCCTTCCCCAGGCACACAGTTCATTTTCTTTGTGCGTTGCTTCGAAACATCTTCCCAGAGCAGGGCCGTTCCTCTGTGGCACCCCTGCAGAGAAGCCATCCATGCTAGCGGCAGTCCTGCACACAGCATAGGTGACATCTTCATGATGGAACAGAGGAAAGAAGTTTTACTCTCCCTACGTTCCCCTTAATGTATATTCATCTTTCAAATGAAGTGACTAGAATTGCTGCCATGGAAGTGCTTTGGGGAGCCCATGTGACGAAAGCTTTAAAAGCATAAAGGCAACTATTAGTTTTTATGAATCCCAAAAGGCTATTCTGAGAGTTGCCCAAAGGGAACACATGAGCAATACTTGAGAAAAAGAAATATTATTTTTCAATAAGGTATAAAATATTTACTACCTGTCAGTGATGGGCGCTGAATGATTTGTGGATATTACTTTGACAGCGCAGTGTTTAAGGATGCATTTCACCCTACATAGGCAATCATCAGAGCAGTATATCAAAACCTAAAAATCTCCTGCCAGTATTGACATCGACTGCATCTGAAAACAAATGCATGTATAACTCACCATGTATAACTTACCTTAAAGTTGTGTGATTTTTAAATATGTGCATACATATTGTATGTGTTTCCTGTTGGACGAAACTCACAGCTGATATGTTTTGTTGATCAAGAAAGGAAAATCAAGGTTCTACTTTACATCACATGCAGGAAATTTAGATGCCTTTCCCATTATTTACTTAGGCAGGGTCGCTGTACTCCATTTTGCCAAATGACGAATAAAAGCTTCCTCCATAGCCAGAGCAGAGCAAAAGGTAGCCCTAGGGATAATTCATCTTCTCTTAGATCTTGTCTTCAGATGGGAGAGGTTGCTCTCTGGAGGTGCCCACCTCTTGCTGTGTGTCGCTGATGAGTTGCTTAGCCCAGAGGCCATAGAAAGGAAGAAAAATGAATGTCTGCTGGTAAAACAGACATATTAGTATTTTGCATTTATTTAAAAAATATTTTCTCAAAGTTCTTGATCAGCATCCTTACAGCTTGTCCATCTGTGCAAAACTCTCAAGAACAGTGGAGTCTTTGCTCCCCTGGTTTTAATCCATTTACACTCAAGCCCAGTGGGCTGCATTTTTAATTCTGGCTTCCAATGAACTCAAACTGAGCTGAAAGGCTGTGGATATCATTGTTCAGTATACAAGAGTATTCAAAGCCCCAAGCTTTTAATGGTTTCAGAGAAAGCAAGGTAAATCCCTTCAGTTTCTCACTTTTTTCCCCAAATGTTATGTTTATTTTCAAATTGGTTTGAAACAGCAAATTTAAACAAAGACTTCACATTTGCAGCAGGGATGTTGTGTAGAGGTGCATATAAAACTCCAGGCCACTCGAGTGATGTTATTCTTCTGAGTGCATCGCCTGGTAGTAGCACTGGACCTCTGGAAGCCTAATTACACGCCTCTGGATTATTCACAGAAGTGAAGCCTGGAAGATCAGTCTCCCCTAATGAGAGATCACTTCACCCAAACCTGACACGTAGCCACCTCTGATAGGGATTGTGGTAGCATTTAACAGTGCACAACAAGATAAACCAACTAAATTAGGACAAGAAGTGGAAAAAGAATAATGCTGCCAACAGGAACTCCAGGGAGACTGTAAGTAGGCAGATTGCAGCTACCCAAGCTGTAACTGGGCCAAGGAGCCAGGGGGGACTGCTGTCAGTAGCACAGCAGTGGCTGCACTGTTCCAGTGATCTGAAGGAACTAAAACCTGGTTTACCTCTTACACCTCGTATTAAACTGCACAGCTCCCGTATAACTGGCTCGGGTGGGAGTAAAGAGCAATACCTTGGAGTTGGCTCTGTAGTTTGCAAAAGGGCCCGATGCAGGCTGCTTACCTGGGTGCATCCTACGCAGCGGATGACCCAGCTAGCCCTGCCTGGCTGCGTGCTCTGAAGGGAGGACTTAAAGCTCTAGGAAGTAATCTGCAACTATTACTGTTGTTATTACTTTTCCAGTGCTTGCTTGCTTTATGGAGCTGTCCGGGGTCATTAGGAAGTTTCTGGATTGTATGAGACTTTTAAACTCTTCGGGTACCTATGAATAAACTGAGCCACATGAAATCATAGCCTAAAGGAAATTAAAAGTCTGAGTCTAATACTGGATGCATGCCTGAAAAAAAATCTGTGAGTGCACCAGCAAGCTTAGATGCACTCCCTTCATACCAAATTCCTAGTGAGACCTTTGTTGCTTTTTATCATTTTCTGTTGCTCAGCTTCAGCCTGAGAGGATTTAAAACAACCAGAGGCACCTGATCTAGCAGGGTTAGAAAGCATCAGTCTCAACCTCTTAAATATGAAAAGACTTCAAGCCATTCTGTAACGAGCCTTTTGGTGGCTGCTCAGAGCAGCACAGAAAGTGCTAGCAGGAACGTGAGGTTGGCTCCTCAACACCAGGAATGCAATTGTTTAGGCATCCCACGACACACCAGAATACAGATTAACATTAATGAGAAAGCTCCCTCTGCTGAACTTCTCTTTGGCATTAATTTCTCAGCCAATCCCTGTGTCCTATGAGCCTGAAACCACACGCGGAGTCCGTGCGAAGAGGGAGTCTGGCATGTCGCAGGGCTGAGAAGCTTGGAGCCCAAACCCAGCCCCTCTGGGAGGGTTCCCTTGGTCTTTGCTTGTGGAGCAGTCATTCCCTGTCAATGCTAACTTGTTGCATGAGGGCTTGTACATGGCTTCTGCAGTTGGCTGGGACGTGTCGCATGCCTAGCAGTGACCCACTTCAGTTATTTACTCCTGCACCACTAGTGTGATATATCTGGCTTAAAGCATCCAGCTTGTACCCCAGAGGTTTACACAGCCCTTCAAATAATAGAGCTGACCACAAGAAATCAGACTTTTCCTTCAGGTCTGGTGTTGGCTTCCCAAAGACTACCAAATGGAGTTCATGATGTGATGGATCGTTCAAATGATTCACATCTTTGGCCCAATGTATCTTAAAGACTGCTTAAAGCCCTCAGTAAAATCTGTACTCAGTAACTTCGCTCTTCTGCTGGAACTGGACCTCTCTAAAACTAGGGCAAAGCTTATCTGTGGAGGAGACAGAACTGGTCAGCCTGCGACTATGGAATGAGCTCCCTCAAGGTCTCTGTTTCTCTAACCTTGCCTTCTCTAAAATAAATACAGAGCAACATGTGCATTTTTCAAAGAAAACAAAGCCAAAACTGATAAAGCTGTACCAAAATAAGACATTCCAGGGCACACACTTCTCTCCAGAGGAGGGAAGAAAAGTAAACATCACATGTTAGATACTAATCACATCTCTTAAGGCATTAGTGCAAGGCATTCAGATACTGTCAAGATAAACCTATACAGATTAAAAATCTGAATACTGAGCTATTCAGCCGATTTGTTGAATGGTCAGCTGTGATACTTTAACTTCTTCCCTAAAACCACTTTGGAACTGGAAAGCTGCAATGTCCTCCCTCTCTGTAGGGGAGATAGAGGGACCTACTGACGTCTAAGACTGACACAGCTACCAGACAAATTAGTAGGAATTGTAGTAAAAATAGAAATAGGGGATGCCTGAATGCATATGATGTATTTTTGGAAGTCAGCACAGCTTTTATAAAGGTAAGTCCTGCCTTAGAATTCTATGACAGGCCTTTGAAGGAGCTGACAAACATGTGGGTAAAGGGGATCCAGTCGATAAGGGCTTCTTCTTTGTGAAAGGGTTTTGTGCATGAAATTTTTTTGCATGGTTTCACTGAACACCTGGCAAGATAGAGGGAGAGAAAATAACAACCATTTCTTGTACAGAAAACCTCTGAGCAGAAAACGTTTGAAAGCTGCTCCCACTATCATGTATGTTTGTCTTGTTCTTATAGTCTTCATTATACAAACATCTTCACTCTTCCCTACACACACAAGGATATCAAACTACATAATCCTTTGATCTGACTGTTTGCCATTTTATCCAGCTATTGATCATTTCAGCAACTTTCATTAATCGGCAATAAAGGGTCATCATCAGAGTAAGAAACAAAGTTGGGAATTAGGTTGGGAATGAGTTTGAATCTCTCTTTTCTCAATTTTCTTCCCACTGGAATTTAGCCCCTCCTCATCAAATGGCAGTTGCTCTACTTCCCTACCTCACTGTGACATGATGTGAAAGACTGAGAGGTGCCTTGACTTGCAGTAATGAGAGAGAGTAGACACTCTGTTTACAGAGAGGACAGGAAAAAATGTGTTGTAGGAATATAGACATGGTCTGTCCTTGATTTTGTGAAAGACAAAGAACAGAATTCACTTCAGCAGAATGCTTTAATGACTCCCAGGTTGAGAGCAGGGTAAAGAAATGCTACCTGGAATCATAGCAGTGCACAATAACACAGTGACAATGAATCTCTTTCTTTTAATACGATCATCTGCAGTTCTGCTGACATAGCCCTGTAAGCCATGTTCTTGTGAAGTAATGGAAGGAAGCCCTGGGTTACAATTTCCAGGGTCTCAGAGAAACCCAGTTATGACTTGATATGGCTTCTATCATGCCACTACTAGCATTAGCAGCCCAGAAGGAAAAAAATTAGAGCCCTTCAAAAAGTTATTTGAGAGAGATCTGCAGGGAAACTGAATCCGTGTGAGCTCTGGTCTAGTTTAAGGACTATTTCTTTTAGCAAGGGTTAAACAATTTTCTTCAGCAATAAAAGGTAGACAAAACCTGCCCTAATTCATTTAGCTGCAAATAGGCATCTGCTATCTTTTGAGATGCTTTTGGGTACACAGGACAACCATGCGAGGCTGCCAGATGAGACTCCAAGTTTCCAGGGGACCCATCACTTTTGGAGGGTCAGCTACAGAGAAAGAGGTGCTGAGGGCATCTTCAGTGGCACAATGAACTGCACTCAGTTTTTTACAGCCACAGAGTGAATCAAGTTAGATTGAACTGCTTTGCTCTTTGACCCCTGAGGACCAGAACGACAGCAGACGCCTGCCCCACCGGTCAGCACGCATGGGACCTTTAGCCTTTGCAGTGACAGAAGAGAGTTCTTCTGGTAGCTATGAATCACTGTCTGCTGACAAGGCCCTTCAGCTTCACGGACCTGATGATCTTTTCTTTTCAAAACTGCGCTGTGAGCTACTTTTCTACACTGTAAACCAGATGCCTTTTATCTCAAGCCCAGTGTCTATGTGAAAAAATAACAACATACGTGGGTCTACTTTAGGCTACAGCAACCATGAGATGCACCCATGTTGCAAGGAGCAGGTTCCAGAAAGCAAGGGAGAATCAATGTCAAGCTGCAAACAGTGCAAGAGCCGTTTCTGTTGGACGGCCTTCATCATCAATTAGATTTTTTTCTGTTTTTACCTGATTTATTGTGTTTTTATGTAAAGGGCTCAGAAAATCACTAGTAGATAAGTGCCCTGGAAATACAAATACAAAAATATACTTATGTTCCTATTTTTCAAATCACTCTTACAAGCCGAATCTTGTGGCCACAAGAAAGGTACATTGCCTAGGTTACTAAGTGCATGCAGGGGAAACTGAAGTGAAGCTGGGGTCCACTGAGAAAAGCCCGTGATAAAAAGAGAAAGGCTAAGAACCTCCTGGAAAGCTGTAAATATAATTAAAACATGGAAAGAAGAATGTCAAATGGATTAAGGTTAATGGTTCACGGACTGCCACAGCTTGCTCATGAAGAGCATTAATGGTTTTATCAGAAAAGAGTGAAAAAGGAGACAGTGCACCAATCTGCCTCACTTCTGAAGCAATCTGCAGAGTGCTGGCTACTGATCTCAAAGACATTTCTCGACCAGGTCAAGAATGGCCACCTGAAGACTATGGTATATTAAGGTGAGGAGGAAGAAAGCCTTAGAAACACAGGTCTGCAACCTGAAATCTGATTGAACTTCACCTGGTTTGCAGTCTGATCCAAAAGAAAATGTTGCAGGAAGCTTGGACTGACTTGAAATATTATCTCAGAGCATCTCTTTCAGCTCCCTCCTGCATTATTTGGCAGTGTCTTTTGATACCGCTGTTCTTCTCTCAGTGATTTCAGACACAGCTGGCTTTCCTCCAGGCAAATGCTGGCTGGGGAGCTGGGGGAGAGGCCACTGAGGAGGAAAAGCCCTTGTTGTATGTGCTGTGCATGGAGAGGAAATCCTAGTGGTGTTCACGCCCTGTGGAGGGAGGTGGGAAAGAGGGGACGGGGGCCGTACACTGAGGAGCCGGATAAGAAATGGAAATCCCAAATCCAGCATGGAATGTGAAATAAAACCACAAAACGGTAATACTTTGAGAAATGGTTCAGAAGTGTAAAGGTTCTGGTTTCTTTGGGGCATTAGTAACACAAAGTCAGCCTGATTTTGCTCGGCAGAAGAGAAACAATACCTAGCTGACAAGATAGCTCCAAATACAGGAGATGACTAGTTAGATTACTCTGAACAAAGGCAGCTTTGGTGACAGCTAAGTTTCCTTTCTTGTGTCTCACATTCTTAACAGACGTTTACTGAGAGCACTTTTTTCCACTTGGTCTTTTCAAAAATCTAGTTCAAAGGAGTTAGGAATTCATGACCATCAACATAACATAACAAAAGAAGTAATAAACTTATGCATATCAAGGCTGATGTGTCAAAAGTTCCAAAGACCCAAGCAAGCAATACAGTGATGTGCTATGATACAAATAAGATGCTTTGATCCATCTCAATAAATTCTTTTTATTACATAGTCAGAGTGTCTCCAAAAAACACACCTTCTGAAGAGATGGCTTCTCTAATAAAGACTTCCCTTATGAAGAGAGGCATCTGTTTTACAGGTATTCCAAGTATTCTTCGTCAGTTGGACTTTTTTGCTTTAGCAATAGCATTCCTATACTAGTTTTGCTTGCTGTAGTGTCATTTCTATCATAATAAGTAAGCAGATAATTTTTTTTTTTGGGGGGGGAGGACACAAATGTAGTGCCACCCCTGTAAAGATAGGCAGGCCCTTTTATCTTGGTTTTTCAGTCGTGGAAACCTTCACCTTCATGGAGGTAAGACCAGTATTTTCAAAGTGATCACTGCTAGTCCACATCCCTCTCTGATATGAGTTCATTTATCGTGTTTATTTCTATTTCCACATTTAATTTAGCTCTTTTACCATCACACAGTAGCTCCACATCAAAGATGGCAACAAAACATATGCTTCCTGATTTGTTACCCTCCAAAAATGTTTTCTATTTTTAAAGAAGGAGTGGGATCAAGCAAAGACAAGGAGTTATAATAAGGGGAAGATGAACGTGTTTGTTCATCACTGTACACTTTAAAACCTAAACAGGGATTAGTAAGAACGGCTTCCATCTGCAACAGCCACAGAGACTAGTGAGGGTCACAGATGAGATGGGACCCTCACTATGAGATGAGACATCAAATGATATTTATAGACCTACTGTTGTGCTGGGAGCTGCTTGTGGCTGCCAACGGGTGAAACAGAAGACCCCATATTTTTTGTGAAGTATTAGAAAAAAATTACAACTGTGTTTCAGGAAGAGAAGTCATCTCTCTGGTACCATCATCCAAACTTTTGAATTCAATCTACAAGCTCATGGGCAACCAGTGCAACTTTTGTCCGTGCTGCAGGTGTAACAATCATCATAGCAAGTGGTGTTCTGCACCATGGACTTGCTTCAACTTCTGAAACATGTCGAGGGTAATGCCAAGAAACCACCTGAGAGGTACAGTTGTGAGGCAACCAGAAGATCATTAAAGCAAGGTCTACATTCATAAGAATAGAAGATGTTTCTCTTACCATATTTCATGGAAAATCGTATTTGTTGGACAGCAGCCACTTGTGTCCAGTAGGTGCCAGCTGCCCCATTGCCCAATATCACATACCAGCTGCCATGCACACAATTTGACCAAAAAAGGGTCAATCATTGGTTTCTGGGTGCCAGTTGACCCCTCTCAATGCTCACTATAAGAGACTTGATAATGTAAATTAACATAGCCTCATGGTAAGAGGTGAGGATGAATTGACCCAGCCTTCTTACATGGATTTTAGTGTTAAAGCAGAGAAATTGATCTCCAGCAGTGGTCTTCCATCCATCCAGACACTAAGGTACTTAACCGGCTCTGGTTGCCATGATTAGTTTAGCTGTGAACACTAAGGCATGCAGACAGAAATATGATACTACCGAGACTTTGGATTTAGGCCAGTCAGTCGTAAAGGCAGGGGAGTTGTTAGAAAGTATTTTCCAAGCAAGGAGGCACACATACATCTGGGTAAGTTAGTGCGAGGAGGAAAGGATGGGCAGATAGCCACAACTTCTGAGGCACATGTGTTATTTTAAAGCAGTTTTCCTTCAGTATGTTTGTCACACCCAAATTTATTATCTTCACATAAAACTAATTCCTTTCACAGAACTGGCTTCTAGTCCTCTCTTTCTAAATTATATGGGATTCTCTAGTGCAGTTCTGCTGTTTGGGAAAGGCACTATAATAATCTGGAGTAACAAGGCCAATTCACACAGAAATACTTCTCACAGAAGCTCAGTATTAAGATGGTAATATGCTTGAGGCTCAGCATTCCTATGTCTGGGACATTCTGAATTTTGCTGTAGAGATGTACTCTCAAGAGCTAAATAAATGCCTACTTGTACAGGAGGTTCAATTGTCGCATAAACTCGGGAGATTATTGACCGTTTGTGCCACTACTCTTGTGCCATGCCCTTATCAGCAGACAGAATTTATCCACTTTGCACCTGCTTTGAGATCTCAGGATACAAATTGGTGATCAGAGATGGAAAAAAACCAAAATGGCAATTCAATATCATGATAATCAGGGCTGCTAAATTCCTCTGGGCAGTGGCCTCTCCCGGCACAGTCTAAGCTCTTGCACATTGTTTGGGTATGGTCCGTGTCTGCTTTGGTCCAAATGCCTGAAAAATTACGTGAGAAGGAGATATAGGGGATAAAAGATGGAATAAAAAACTCATGCGTATGAGCTGTCATTTAGGAGTGCAGCTATTTAGCTAGTGTCCCTCCTCAGCTGGCCACTCTCCCCCAAGGTGCCACCAGACATGTCCTGCAGGTCCAGAGTTATCGGAACTCACAGCCCGTTTGAAGAGGTGCAGCCCAGGCTCAGCTCCTGGAGGTACTTGTCTTAGTCAAGAAGACAACAGTTTAATATGACAAACTGACTCTGCAGATCCCCATTTCCCTCCTCTGTCTGTGTGTCTATCCCTTTCTCCCAGCTCTCCCAAAGGTAACCCAAGCCGGTACTGCCAGCTTGCTTTTGCATTTACTTTTTGGGTTGTCCTTGACTGAACCAAATACAAATGTAGAAAAATGTCAGGTTTGATATAGTTGAACACTTCTTAGTGTGATACAGAAACCTGCTGAACCAACTAGAGGCCAAATTGTCCTGTTACATATGGGCCTCTTCTGCTTCAGGCAGGTGAGTAATCACTTTGGGCATGTTTCTGTCACTTGGAAAGAGCAGCATGCCGAGCAGCCGGGAGCTCGCCGGGCTTGGCCTCCGCCTCCCGCCCCAGGCTTCCCATTCCCAACATGGGCATCTGGAGGAAGGTGGCTCTCCAAGTGCCCCAGGGAGAGGCCCCAGCTCTGCCTCAGCCCACGCTTGCAGACGCACAGCCTGCACGAGAAGCGGGGCTGGCCACGAGGCCGTACCAGGCTGCTGCTAGCACGCAGAGCAGACATCTCCGCTAGCCAGCAAGCCCGCTGGCTCCCCAGCTTTGACGCACTTCGGGGAGTGCAGCTGGAAAGCAATGACTAGCAGAACAACTGCCAACAGTTTTTAACTTTTCTTGAGCATGCTGTGTTCTCTGGTTTGGAAATCATGTTGAATCAAACTATCCTTCATGAAGCTTATATGTGTGCCAAAACAGTGTACCTGCATACGCTCTTTGAAGCAAGTAGGTCCTCCGTATGGTGTTAGAAGTTATGGTGTGAGATAAATGGGAAGGAAAAGCTCCTGCTCTGCTCTTTCGTAGCAAGCCCAGAAGATAAAGGGATAACTAGCAATAAAATCCAAAATGTCCCTCTTGTGGTCTTGACCACAGAGAAAAACACTTTTACTTAAACACTATAGGAGAGCAGAGAGGAGGAGGAGAAGGAAGAGGAGAAGGCAGAGGAGGAGAGTTGTGCTGGAACAAGCAGCAAAGAGCCCTGAAGCCCCACAGCAGCTCCTGCCAACCCTCCGGGGCTGTGCTGTGCTCACCAGCCCTGCTCAGAGCTTGCACCCCCAGCACAGCTATGCCAATGTGTCAAGCTTTCTACTTCTTGTCCCTGGGTAAAGATGCTGAGGAAGCATTGTGTTCAGTCTCATCACGGCACAAGCAAAAGGGTTAATCCATCACCGCCACACAGAATCACCAGCTTTCTGATGTTGCCTGATTTTCAAACAAGACTTAAAAGGATTTCTGACTCCGACCATTAATTATAACCATGCTCTTCTCAGTGGCCTTCCTCAAACATTTCTGCGGCACCTGCAGGTGGTTTCAAGATACCGCAGCCGCTATTTAGTCACAGGTTAACTCAGACTCTCCCTCCCTCTTTGCAGTCAGTTCACTTGCTTTCTAACTGGTATCTCAGCAATTACATGTTTTCCCCTTTGACTTATCAGCCCCGTCCTTTCCCACCTAATAGATCTGTGTGCCTGTCTGAAGGCTTCAATAATAGGATGTAGGAATCCTAACCAGCCCCAAACATATCTCAAGCCATACAATTTGTAGAGCTCTCAGTTGCTTCCCTGAGAGGCTTTCATGGTCAATTAAAGTAAGGATTGTCAAGACATCTACTTTCAAAGTCCATAAAATTGTTTGGTTTGGCACTTTTTAAAGAATACAATTTTTAGAAAGACTATAACTGTTGGACAACAGAAAAAGTTGATTCTTTTCTTCACGGATTTACTCATAACAATAGGGAGCTTGGCTTTCTGTCACATTGTTTCCTATTCAGACAATGGGTGGATATTTATGAAAACCCCAGAAGTTTTATGCATTGTGGGAGGGATGGCTATCCATCTGAGAACACCCACTGAGAGTATATTTTCTGCAATTATTGTTTGAATTGTCCAATCTCCCTACAACTCCCAGTGCATCTATATAAACCAGATAGGAGCTGACAAAGGAGGCTTCTTCTGATACATCAGATGGCTATCTCTGCAGTCTGGCAAACTACTTAAACCCAGAGAACTGCAGTGATTTCCCAAGATCATTTATAGTATGTGTAACAAAAGCTCCTTCTGATGCCCAGCCCCGTACCCTAATTAGAGAAATCAAAGCATTTTTTGGTTTGGGTGTTGGGGGATTGTTGATTACTAATGTTCAATGTTCATCTTTTCAGTCAGCAGAAATAATACCCTGAGATAGAGATGACCAACAATTTTCAAAGCAATAGAAAAGTATAGATATCATCAATAGACGAGATTAGAGAGATGTGGTCTGTATTGCATTTATAACTAGCCTGCATTACAATGAACATGTGCAGTTTAATGCAGTTAAAGATAATCTGTATCGCTTGCTAAACACATTCCATCAGTTTTACATTTATGCAGCTAAAGGCAAATGTTTAAACATTTGGTTAATGCACCATATGTCTAAAATGTTTTAGTTCCATCTGACATTTTTAAAATATTTTTATTTCAGTGGTAGCTCACTGAGTAAATTCATTTCTTCTAGAGCCGAGTATCCCATACTCCCTTTTGCCACAGCATTCCTAGACCTGTCTGCCATGATGTCTTAATTTTTTGGCTCACTAATCTAATTTAAACTAATGTAATTGGTTTGGCAGCTCTATTAACATTTTTTTTTTGCATGTAGGTGCTAAATGAGGCAGAATGTGTGCATGGTATGTGAGGCTGCCTTTTTCCACTTGCCCATTTTAGAGCATGATTGCAATTTTCTGGACAGGGGCAAGAAAAGTGGGACAACACAGCCCCCCTGTGCAACCCACCTGGCAGCAAATGAAGCATCCTTCATGGTAGATTAACAGTGAAGCCTGCTGGCAAGCGATGGCACAGTGCAGATCAGGATCAACTTTGTGCAGACTGCTCAGGGTGACTAATGTGCATGAAAACTGTACCTCAGTAAGAAGACCTTACACAACCAAATACAGAGACAAGAGAGAGACAATGCAGAGGCAAGAGTCTGTCTTGCTTCATCTAGGGGAATTTAGGTTTGGTAATGGCTGGGAACCCTCACTACTGCAGGCTGTGCTTTGGGCTCCTTGTAACAACATTAGGCAAAAATACCCACGCAGATATTATTACTTCAGTGTTTTCATTTGATGACTGCTTCTTCACACGTAACTAGCACTCTGCTTTCCAAAAAGTTGTAGCTCTCTGGAAATTCTGTACTGAGGGCAACAATGCAACAAGTTTTTAAGTGAGACACAAAAGCCATTATAACAAATATCAAAACAGCAAGTCAGCCTAAATGTTTAATGAAGTGAGATTCAAACATAGCTTAATAGATTTCCTTCAAAACTTCATAGAAACATCCTTTTTGGTTCTGAAAGAAAATCTCCTAATTTTCTGTCTGGATCGATTTTGTAAATGAAAATTGTAAGGAAACCCAAGTAAGTTTTTATTGCTGAATCTTCAACATGCAACATTGCGAGGAAGATTTATTAGTGTTGTACTAAAATCAGAGCCAGTGCTCTGACTGCAGTGATAGCAAAACAAATTCTCTGCTGATGTAACTTAGTTTAAGTCCTGGGTGCCATGCCAAAAGGATACTTCGCCTGATGCCACAATCAGGTTGCTCCAAGAGGTAGATTAATTTAGATTCAATGGATTTATGTCAAGAGAGATTTTAGCCTAATATTCTTCACTCTGGCTTCTATCTAGGGAAATATTCTAAGAGGAATTTTAAGTGGGTTTTGACTGATTTTATTTATCGAATTCCAATAGAAGACCTTACTGGAGAAAGGAGAAGGTCAGCTTTTCCTCAGCACAATCCAATTTAGATGATTGTCAGAACAACAGCAGGTGATTTTGAAAAGCCAATGATAAACATTTTTCAGAATTTAGGGACAATTTCTTTTTCACAGGTGGGGAGGCAATGCTCAGTCATGATGGGGTGCAATTTCCAAAAGTACATCTTCACCCCTGTGGACATCAACATTGGTTTCCTCAATGTCAGTGGAAAGAGGTGCAAGAGAGAGGTTTGCATGGCTGGTGATTCAGGCCGCAAAGGATGAGCAGGAATTTAAGAACAATTTACACAAATGTCTGGCAGGGAAGGCAAATGGTTTAATTGGTTCTGGCTTGAACGAAGAGGGAGACTGGACAACTTGGTCTGAACTCCCTTGCAGCACAGGCTGCTTTGCTGTCGTCTCGTCTCATACAGATCGTGCCCTCTTGGCAAAGGAGTAGAGTTGTATACTTCTTCCCTCTGCAAGACTCTGCTTTATACAAATGCTGACAAATGAATCCTGATAAAGTAATCAATCAATCAGTTTAACAGAAAGAAAGCCCTGTGTACTAAAAGGTGACGTGAAATTATTGCCTAACCTATTAAGGGAATAAGCCTGCTGTAGTCCAATTACACCTTCACTATATACAATGAAATAGCTCTCAAGCAATTCCTCAACAAAGGAATAAACCTGTCATGAAAGAAAAATTTATTGTTCATCAAGGCTATGTATTCAGGAAGTAATACTTCTCTCAGGGTCATGCTGGTAGTAACTCAGCATGAGATTAAAGGAAATTAGAGGGAGTCTTCATTGCATTTTACATTTTCCCTTTGTTGAGCTAACAAATGTCTATCCAAATCCCTAAATTCCACCAGCAAAGGATTATTCAGTGGGAAACAAGAGTGTAGATTGATAAATAGAAACAATAGCAATTTATATATGTACCATTTTTGGCTTTGTAAGAACTTTCTTCCTGAAAATAATCTTCTTAAGATTTATACCAAATAAAAACTAAAGTAACTACACCAATTTTTTAAAAAATTCTCCTGATTTGCACTGGTGTAGCTGAGAGTGGAGCCTGGCCTGTTGTCAGTATGAAGTATTCAGACTCCAGATTCCTGTACCCATCTATAATTCTGTTTGTAGTCTAACAAAGAAATTGTGAGGTGAAATAGTTCTAATGATTTTCAGCATTCAGAAGAATTCCTTTATCAATCTTTGCAAAAAAAGACATACTAAAATAGAAAGGGTCATATCACAGGCTCTTGGTTAGCTGAGCAGCAAGCGAAAATCACAGGGAGAAAAGGTTGTGAAATAGGCTTAAATATTGATTGGATGCCCAGTCTCATTCTGAAAAGTTTAAGCTGTATATTCTCATGGGCTTCAATTGCTAAAACCTTTTCTAACAGCTCTTCCAGGCTATGCAGGCAACTGTATCTCTCACTAACTACTTATCTAATCAAGCTGTAATTAGCACGATTTTCTTTAGAGAAAAATAAAAAAATGACCCAATGCTATATTACAGAAGATGCACATTTGGTGAAAGGAAGAAATACAAGAGATTTAAGAACTGCCATTTACAAAATGAGTGATGCTTTTCCCATCGTGGGTTTTTTGTGAACATCAGTGGAACAATTGCTCCAGATAAATATGATTCCTGAATCATTTAACAATCATTTAAAAGAGAGCAGGTTCTGCTTCTGAGCAATTAGAGGTATGATCGGAAATCACAGAGCTGCTGAGCAGGGAAAGTGAAGCTAGTTTTAAGTCTGGTCCTCCACAATGGGGTGAAGAATTGCCATATAATTAAGCTTCCTTAAGCTTTTATGGAAATATTTATGAAATGAGAACATCTTTTAAATAAATTACTGGTATTATTCTAAAAATGTCGCATTGACAAAATATTCACCCTGGCTTGATTGTTAAACTTGTTCGTGAGTCAGGCTCAGCAAACAGTTAAAAGCTAAAATGCTGAACATTACAATCACAGGACATTTTCAGTCTGTGCCGACTACATGACCACATCAACTCAGGCAGAAGAGACAAAACATACTGGGATCACAGCAAGTGGAATGGGGAAAATGTGCCTCCCCAGCATTGTCTTCCCTTACCCTGACTACACAAAGGCTGCCAAATAAACACTATGTGAATTACAGGTCCCCTTATTTCAGAGAGAATATTGCAGAGCCACAGGGCTACAAGAAAGCAAGGCAGGTCAATAGACACAATAAAAGTCTTGGAAACATTCTCCTAGGAGAACAAATTTCAATGATCGGAGTTATTTACCTGAAAGTCCCACTTCATGAATAGGAGCCAGTTAGCTTAGGATGGCTGCAGTGGTTTCCAATCTCCAGATGTTGGCTCTGCCCTCTTGGAAGATCCCATTTGTGCAGCAGTGCTATCAGAGATGTTTGTAGAGCTACTGCAGAGCCCCATGGTGCAGGTCAGCTGGAGGGGGGACCACTAGGGCCAGCTCCCTTCTGGGCTGTGAAGTAAAGACCTTAGAGAAGGCAGAAGGGACATTTGTACTCTTCCTGTCTCAAGGCACAAACTGGAGGCAGGAATGGAGGTGGTAGGAAGGGAATAGCAATGAAATTAAACACTGAACCAACTCAAATACAAGATAAAATTCCTTCCTGACAAGTGGACCTATGCTGTGGACATTGATGCTGCAGGGCACCATTGAAGGTGAGGAGGAGAAAGAACTGGGTATGAATACTGCTTTGCTAAAGGTGCTGCAAGTGAAAATTACTACAGTTTTGACTCTTACTAAAAAGAGTAATAATCTTTCTTATGCTTACTTTGAAGTCTTACTTCATTGCTGGAGCCAATCTGTAATGAGTAGCATGAAGAGGATGTCTAAAGCAGTAGCTCTCATCAATGGAGGGCTTCTGGCACCTTCCTTTAAAAGGAGGAGGATGGGACACTTCCAGATGTACCATCAGAGCTGGCCCACTGTACTGCCTGCTGTGCTCATTGCCAGCCCCATCAGGCTGCAGCCCCAGGATGGTCCCCAGAGTCCCTCTGCCCAGGGTCACAGCAAAAGGACGAGGCAATCGTCACAGGTTGCAGCAAGGCAAACTCCAACCCGGTACAATCAAAGAAGATTTCACAGAGGGAGCAGGGGCCCAGAGAGGCAGTGACACCTCCATCTGTAGAGGTATTCAAAACCAGCCTGGACAAGGCTCTGAGCAACCTGGAGTAAGTTAGCCCTGCTTTGAGCAGGAGGCTGGGCTAGCTGGTCCCTCCTGTCACACGTATCTGACAGCCTCATGTACTTCACCACAGAGCCAGGTTAAACATTAATACCTCAATATTAGTGGGACTTGTCCTGTAAGATGCTGGAAGGAAAGATGGAAAATTGACTCCACATAGGAATGTGGACTAGTCCTGGGCTCTACAAGGCTTTATGTGCAGGAGAAGAGTTGGTGCTGCATGTCACCAGCCCTCTATAGACCGTGGATGGAGGGGAAGGAAAGGATCAGTGTGTGACAGCACTGAGGATGCCTATCACGATAGCTTGATTCTTGACTTGCTAATGGATCTACTTTAGAGAGAAGGGTGTTAAATAAAGATTAATCTTTGTATTCTTAGGGAAATGAGAAAGAAATGTAGAATGACCTTTTACCAATTCACTGATACACTTTCCTCACTATGTCTGGTAAAAGGCAATAATAATCGCCCTACAGAGACTCAAGGAAAGTCATCAGCGTACATTGTTCCCATTTGATTTTTCATAATTTCTGTCTGTCTCCTGCCACAAATCATCTGAAATTGTCTCCATTCACTAGAAAAGAATATAATTAGGAATCATATGAAAACATTTCTTTTTTTAAAGAGCATTAACTCTGCAAATGTCTGGAAGATCGAGAATATTTTCCAGATCCCAGGGCCCCACTGGAATGAAACTGAGGCCGAATTATTTTTCAGAGAGATCCACAAACCTCCAACATTTCATTTTATTTCAGTATTTTTTTGCTGTCCCTAATGACCTCAGAAACTCATGTCCCCAAGACATGGAACAATCAATTTTTCTGTTATTATTCAAAGAGAGATGTTTGTTCCATATTTTTAAATAGCAGTATGATAATAAGGCAGAGGTTTATTTGACTCACAGATATCAGCAGCTTCAGTTCCCCTTAGCAGAATAACCGCAGCTTCCCAGGCTGCAAGGTTTACGTGACATCCTTGCACATCCTATGCACAGATTTATGGCCAAGTCCATCTGCAAGGCCATCTTAGAAAAATGATTGTGTAATTCTAGAAATCAGGGCTCCAAAAAGCAATCTAGTATATATTAGCAAAAAAAAAGTATTTTTCAAAGAGCGTAAACTCTTTCAAAAGATTAAAATTCATCCCATCACAAGGAACTTGAGTAACAGTGTTTGTATGAGTACTCACATAGCTTGCGCAGTGCACAAGACCTTGCAATGGCTTCATGCACTGGTGCTAAATGCAGACAGACTTGACTACTGATTACCTCTCCCCTGCTTTTTGCCTTTCATTCAAGTCCCTAAGCATGCAGAAGTCATACTTATATCCAGCATTTCTTTATATCTTTTTGGCCACTTGTCCAGTCTTCTCTTAATAACACCACATCCTCAGTAGAGGTAGTTCTTTGCTCTTCCCTGTAGTTTCACAATATACTACCAAAGTGTAAGCCCTTTGCTTTTGAGACTATTAAAACTCCCCTTTATATTCTGTGGGCATCAAGTGTTCAGTGTGAATGAGATCAGGACACCTACACATTATGCAAGCACAAATACTAAGTGCAGCACAGCTATTTTCCGACTTAAGAACTGTAGTGTAGCCACTGCCTGTTTTTCTCCCTCCATTCCCTTCATTTTTGTTAGCAGCATTTGAAGGCACTAATTCTGCATATGCTCCAGTGAAGACAGCAGGACATCTTTTTCTCCATTGACTTCAGTAAGGATGGGATTTCTTCCATGAAACCTAACTGATCTTGAAAAAAAAA